>JAFVLL020014528.1:0-23225 GCA_021397915.2 Tor tambroides | reverse complement strand
TCTTTGAATTCAGCCCTCTGTAGGTTGATAATTTTAATTTCCATCAAATGATGTGGCATCCTTTCATTCCTAACACATTACCCAGTCCATATCAGTATAGATATCCAGCATGATATTTTTCCCCACTGAGATCTGATGTGTTTTCAAAGTGTTCCTTTAATTTTTTTGAGCAGTGTATATGTGTGTGTGTGTGTGTGTGTGTATTTTTGTTCACTTTTTATTTTTTATTTTCTGTGTGTTGTCTCTGTATACTGGAAGTTGTGACACTAAAACAAATTCCTTGTATGTGCAAACATACTTGGCAATAAAGCTCTTTCTGATTCTGATTCTGATTTCATCTTGTAAAAAGGGGCATAATAGGTGCCCTTTAAAAACACTCGGTGTAAGATATTCACCCAGAAATTGTCAGAAATAATTACAAAGAAATGGTAAGTAGCACATTGAATTAAACTTGATATTTTGAAGTAGAAATACTGAAATAGTATTTTCCTGTAAAACATACTCCAATACTCTTTATTGACAAAAAAAAATCATTTTCCACAGTTTAGGTGACCTACCACATTTGCTCAAATGTGCAGTATACAACCTGTGCATACTGTTTTACATGCTATTTAAAAAATTGTAGCAGTATGCGGTACACTAGCAGGGTTACCTGTGTGCAGATTTGGTCTGCAGCTCTGGGGAAAGAGGCTCTGACAGCGTCTCAGCCGTGTCTCTTTCACTGTACACTAGGGGGCATCCACAGTCCGTCAGGGTGCTGTCACTCAAACTAGTCCCGAGAGAGAGGTGCTTCAGTATGGAGGCAGCACCTCCCCTGTCCTCCTCCTCCTCCCTCTCCCACAGATATGGCTCTGGTGATGCACCCAGGTACTTAGCCAGGCGCCGAAGCTCTCTGCGTCGCTGCCTCAGCTGATCCTGGATCAGAATCATCATGGTATCGCCGCACACATCCTCCCTCTCACTTCCTGGCGGCACATCTGTGAACATGATCACATCTGGTTAGGGGCTTAGCAGCTGACTAGGTGTTCTGCTTTCTAAACAAAGCGAGGAATCATAACTTTGGGTGAGTTATTCCTTGAAGCAGCTCTTGCCTGGTGTCGGGGTGTCTGGCACTATCACAGGTCTCAGTCTCTGCACCAGTGATGTGTACTTCTCCCGCAGCGGCACGCGAACACATTCCATCTCATCAGGAAACACTTTTGCTAGAGTTTCTGCCGTCTAAACACAGAAAATGAAACACAAACTTGGAATAACTGAACAGGTGAAGCACTACAAAAACATAGAGAGAAGGTACAGTGATGGATCAGATACTATTATTTCGATTAGACGGATATCTATGCAATTCGTTTTTGGACCATCGTAAAATCTTAGTATTATTTGGGAGTTAGTTAATTAGTAACCTTTATTTAAACAGGTTAAAAATAAAGATTACTAAGCAGCTAGCTAAAAAAATACATTACAATGGTATATGACAAAAAAAACTACTAACATAGTTGGTTAGTTATCTTTATTTTTAATCTGGTTACTAAGACATTATAATGGTAACATGATACATGATAGTTATTTAAATAGTTAGTAACCTTAATTTTTACCTGGTTAAATAAATGTTACAAAGTTGCAAAAAATACTAAAACAGTACAATAGTATATGTTCAAAAAACACTAACATGTTTATTAGTTAGTTAATTATTAACCATAATTTACCAGGTTAAAAAATAAAGATTACTTGCAAAGAACTCTACAATGTTACAATGGTACTTGGCCAAAAATCTACTAACATGTTAGTTAATGAGTTAATTACCTTTATTTTTAACCCGGTTAAATAAAGATTACCAACTAATTCCCAAAGAATACTAAAACAGTACAATGGTACATGTCCGACTACAAGCATGTTTATTATTTTGTTGGTTGGTTGGTAAGTTAGTTAATAGTTAGTTAGTAACCTTAATTTACCAGGTTAAAAAAATAAAGATTACAAACTCGCAAACAATTCTAAGATGTTATGTGTCCAAAAAAACTACTAACATGTTAGTTCATTAGTTAGTTAGTTAGTTAGTAACCTTTGTTTTTAACCTGGTTAAATAAAGGTTACCAACCAATTCCCAAAGAACACAAAGACATGATAATAGTACGTCCAAAAAACTACTAACATGTTAGTTTTAGTTAGTTAGTAACCTTTAATTAACCAGGTAAAATAAAGGATCTAACTAATTCCCAAAGAATACTAAAACATTACAATGGTATGCTAGCTAGTTATTTAGCAACTTTTACTTTTTAACTTAAAAAAATATATTGACTGTTTTAATATACAAAACATAAGTATCCTAAATGAGTGTAAGTTTAGATTAGTGATGTATATTACCACACGACTGGGCAGCAGTTCAGACACCAGGCTGAGCACTAAGTCCTGCAGGGCTTCCTCTGCGTTCAGGAAACGGCAGAACGGCAGGAGACGGCACGCCCAACACAGAGCCTCGACGCACAGATCTGACACACTCACGTCACTGACCTGAGAGGCAAAAATACTGAGTGACACACCTGGCATCTCTGAAACACTTATACATTCATTCTTTAAACACACCTGAGTGTCTTTCTCCCGTTGCCTTGCAGCCTGGTACCTTCTACAGGAAATGCTGAGCTGGTCCCTCACATGGAGCATCCAGCAAAGTGCACACAACTCACGGAAACATGCTGAACAAAGGCATAAAATAATAAATACATAATATATAAATAATAAATAAATAATAAACACACAGAGCTTCACACAGACAACACTAACTAAAAGTTCTGACAGCTAATTAAATTTAACATACTTATGATTTGCATAGTGACACTATCGATGTCTTTGCTGGGCCCTGACTGGAAGAACCCACGATGAGTGGAGAATTTCTTCAGTCCATCAGGAATCAATTCTGCTTTGGGTTCGGACGCTTTCTTCTGGATCTACCAACAAAAAACCTCAATGAGATTCTTTAAAAAAAACATCCAAACTAGTGCTAATTAGTACTAAATTCAAATAGTACCAACTCCCAAAGAATTCTAAGACATTCTAATGGCACTTTTCCAAAAAAAAAAAGCTATTTAGTAAGTTAGCTGGTTAGTTGTTTAGTTAGTTAGTTAGTTAGTTAGTTAGTAACATTTACATTTAACCTGGTTGGATAACGTTTACTAACCCCCAACAATACTAAGACATTATAATGGTACATGTACAAGTAAATGCTAACATGTTAGATAGTTAGTAACCTTTTATTTTAGCCAAAATAAATATGGGTTTTTAACTCCAAAATTGTTTGTACTCTTTCTTCTAAATCTATCAACAGAAAGCATCAGTAAGATTCTTAAAACAACATCCAAACTAGCACTAACTAGTAATAAACCCAAATAGTATTACAATGATACTTGTTATTTGGTTAGTTAGTAATCTTTATATTTAACCTGGCTAGATAAAGGCTACTAACTCAAGTAGTAACTCAAACAACACTAAGACATTATAACATCATATTTCAAAGTAACTGCTAATATGTTGGTTAGTTAGTTAGATAGTTTGTAACATTTATTTTAACTTGGTTAAATCAAGGTTACTAACTCCCAAAGGATTCTAAGACATTACAATGGTACTTTAAAAACTACTAGCATGTTAATTAATTAGCTGATTGGTTGGTTAGTTAGTTTGTTGGCTAGTTAGTAAATAACCTTTATATTTAACCTGGTTAGATAAAGATTACTAACACCCAGAGAATACTAAGACATTATGAAAGTGAAAGTGAAAGTTATAATGGTACATGTCCAAGTAATAGCTAACATGTTATTTATTAACATTTATATTTAACCTGGTTAGATGAAGGTTGGTAACGCCCAAAGAATTCTAAGACATCATAATTGTACTTGTCCAAAAAACTACTAACATGTTAATTAGTTAGCTGTTTCGTTTGTTGGTGGAATACTAAGACACTATAATCATGCATTTTCCAATGGTGCATGTTATGCAGTTGGTAAGCTTTATATTTAACCTGGTTAGGTAAAGGTAAGTAACAGCAATACAATTCTAAGACATTACAATGTTACTTGTCCAAACAACTACTAACATGTTAATCAGTTGGTTGGTTGGTTGGTTAGTTAGTTAGCTAGTTAGTTAGTTAGTTAGTTAGTAAGTAACCTTCATATTTTACCAGGTTAGATAAAGGCTACTAACATCCAAAGAATACTAAGACATTATAATGGTCCAAGTAACTGTTAACATGTAAGTCAGTTTGCTATTTAGTTATTTAGTTAGTTAGTTTTAGTTGGTAACCTATATATTTAACCTGGTTAGATAAAGGTTAGTAACGGCAAAAAATTCTAAGACTTGTCCAAAATTCAATGGTACTTGTCCAAAAAACTACTAACATGTTAATTAGTTGTTTGGTTGGTTAGTTTGTTAGTTAGTAAGTAACCTTTATATTTAACCTGGTTAAATAAAGGTTACTAACACCTAGAGAATACTGAGACATAATGGTACATGTCAAAGTAACTGCTAACATGTTATTTAGTTAGTTAGTAAGTAACCTTTAGTTAGTGCTTGTTTTGTTTACTGTGTGGAGACGTACTGAAATCGCGTTTGGTCTCGTACTGTATCGCGTCCCTTGTCAGTGTCGGGCGCTTGCTTGGCCATTTGTTGTGATTAACAGGAAAGTGTGTTCAGCTGAATTAGATGAGTATTTTGTTAGATGGGTATAAAAAGCGTAGGTTACCGCGGCAGCCTTCACGTGAAGACCTCCTTGTGTTAAGAGCGAAAAGTGTAAAGACCATCGACTCTACCGTGCGACTCCACCGGGCAGGGACACCGGAAAAGGATATAAGTATCGCTTTTTATTTTTCCTCTTTCCTACTACATGTTTCACTTCTGTTTCAGTTTTTTTATAACCATTTCTTACTATGTGTAAGTTGTTGTCTTTTTTTTTAGCATGTGTGTTTGGCTCAGTGTTATTTTTTACAATTACTGATAAACTAATGTAGTTTGATTTGTATTATTATGTCTGTATAGATTTTTTTATTAAGTTTTAGTTTTATTTAATTTGAGTTATTTTTGTACTTCAACATACTACATGGAAATGAAATAATATATAAATGGCTTAGTGTTATGTTAAAATCATTATTATACTCACCTTTTGTTGTTTTAATATTTTGAATTGTTTTTAGCTTTATTTTTTGTTTTCATTTAAATGTTTAGCTTTGAAATGTTGTTGTATGCATTTGTCATTTTTATTTAATTTATTTTCTTAAATGTGTATATATAGTATTTATAGAGTTTTAACTTATAGTTTTAGTTACTTTTTCTTATTTGTAAGTCGCTTTGGATAAAAGCGTCTGCTAAATGACTAAAAGTAAAAGTAAAGTAGTTAGTAAGTAACCTTTATATTTAACCTGGTTAGATAAAGGTTACTAACACCCGGAGAATACTGAAACATAATGATACATGTCCAAGTAACTGCTAACATGTTATTTAGTTAGTTAGTTAGTAAGTAACCTTTATATTTAACCTGATTAGATAAAGGTTACTAATGCCAAAAGAATACTTTGGCATTATAACAGTACATGTCCTACAGTCCTAGTAATTTCTGGGTAATTAGGTAAGTAATTGTGAGGAGGACACATGGGAAACACACCTTGTGTCTAAGTAAGTGCCTGCAGCGTTGCAGGCTGCTGATGTACCACTGCGCCGCGGGCTGAGAGCTGTGTGCCGCCCTGAAGAGCATCAGAACCTTCTGAAGCAGCCCAGAAACCTGACAGCGAGACTCCCTCTCCAGAACCAGAGCTGCATCTCTCACAGAGTCCTGAGGAGATGGACACACAGCTGAAGGTGAGATAAGCGTGACAGAGATAAACGTGACGATCGGCGTCTCTGTGTGTGATCCACCTGTGTGTTCGGTGAAGGCTGTGGACAGTACAGAGGAGGAGCAGGCAGGTAGAACGCAGGTGGAACCAGAGCAGGAAGTGATGCGGCTCGCTCTTTGGCTGCATCCAGCAGTCGCGTCAGAGGCTGAGAGATGACATCCACCTCCGCCATGACGGATGCCTTCAAGACCTCCTGCACAGAGACCTGAACCAGATCCATGTCCTCAACACCCACTGTGCCTAATGGAGAAACAAATAAACAGCACATTAGCTGTAAACTTTTTTCAGTGTCATTTTAGCATTATTTATATACTGTTAATTCATGCTTTGAATTAGGTTTTATTTTTACATTTTAAGTTTTCATTTTATGTGCCTTGTTTTATATATATATATATATATATATATATATAAAAACACACATGTACAGTATCTCACAAAAGTGAGTACACCCCTCACATTTCAGCAACAATTTTAGTATGTCTTTTCAAGGGACATGACTGCACAACTGAAACTTGGATATATTTTAGAGTAGCCAATGTGCAGCTTGTATAAAAGTACACATTTACTATCCTTTAAATATAACTTAACATATAGACATTATTGTCCAAATAACTGGTAACAAAAATGAGTACAACCTAAGTGAACATGTCAAAACTGTGTCCAATGTGTCAATATTTTGTAGTGGTCAGTATGAGAGAATTGTACTCAAAGCACCAAATTTTAACTGCTCTAATACAAGATACACAAATTTGTGTGGTCCTGTCAAGCAGACAAAAACATGAACATGATGAATAGGACATGTGGCTTTGCATGGTTAAACAATGTATAGCTGTTATCATTTAGGGTGTACTCACATTTTTTGCCAGCTTTTTTGACAATAATGGCTGTATGTTGAATTATTTTCAGAGGACAGCAAATCGTTACTGCTATACGTTTCACACTGACTACTCTAAAATATATCCAAGTTTAATTTCTATATTATTGTCCCTTGAGAAGATATACTAAAATGTTTGCTGAAATGAGAGGGTTGTACTCACTATTAATAATAATAATATTACATATATATATATATATATATATATATATATATATATATATACTGTATGTATATACACTGTGTGCCGAATTATTAGGCAAGTTGATATTCTGGTGATATTTTTTTCCAAGAACATTTTACCAATCCCAAACCACATCAATCTTAATAACCGTTACTGATTTTGTATTTAATAATTTGTAAGTGATATATAATTGTCCATGAAGGCTTAAAGTAAAAACTCCTTATATTCAGGTGTGCCGAATTGTTAGGCAGGTTTTCTTTTACAGATAAAATGAGCCAAAAAAGAGATTGAATTCAGACTAAAAGTTAAAAATGATTAAATGCCCATGAGAAGGATGCAATACTAATGCAATAATAGAATTAGCAAAGTTAAGGCATGACTACTGGGCAGCGAAGTGCTCATTGGGTCAGCAGAGTCAGAAAAAACAGGTGGAGAAGAAAAGACACGTCAACTGCAAAAGAATGAAGAATTAATGTGAAGAATTAGGTGAGAAAACATCAGGAACCATTTAGTCTCCAGCGCCATCATTTTCCAGAACTGCAACCTTCCTGGACTCTCAATGTGTCAGGTTCTCAGGAACTCTGCTTGGGTAAAAAATCCTAAAACATGACTCTCACTTAATAAGATTAACAAGCTGATGTGTTGTGAAATACATGAAGACTGGTTTTTCATAGGCTTTATGGGCAGATAAGTTGTGAGTGACTCTTGAAGGACCAGCATCACATCCTCTTGTGCCACTGTTTGAAGAATTTATCTTCCAGAATCTGGCAGTACATTTTAGGAGCTCATTTTTAGTCCATCTCCTATCCTGAAAGGTCTGTCTTGCAGAGATTGACTAAAATTAGCTCCTAAAACTTATTGTCAGATTCTGGAAGATCAATTCTTCTAACAGTGGTACATGAGGATGTGGTGCTGGTCCTTCAAGAGTTATTCTTCTTATTAAGTGAGAGTCATTTTTTAGGATTTTTTTACCCAAGCAAAGTCTCTGAGAACCTGACACATTGCACTTGTGGAGACTCCAGGAAGGCTGCAGTTCTGGAAAATGATGGCGCTGGAGATTAAATGGTTCCTGATGTTTTCTCACCTAATTCTTCACCTTAATTCTTCATTCTTTTGCAGTTAACATGTGTCTTTTTTTCTCCACCTGTTTTTTCTGACTCTACTGATCCAGTGAGCATTTCGCTGCCCAATGTTCATGCCCTAACTTAGCAAATTCTATTATTGCGTTAGCACTGCATCCTTCTCCTGGGCATTTAATAAGTTTTGACTTTTAGTCTGAGTTAAATCTCTTTTTTTGGCTCATTTTATCTGTAAAAGAAAACCTGCCTAATAATTCGGCACACCTGAATATAAGGAGTTTTTCACTTCCAGCCTTCATGGACAATTATGTATCACTTATAAATGATTAAATACAAAGTCAATCATAGTTATTAAGATTGATGTGGTTTGGAATTGGTAAAATGTTCTTGGAAAAAAATATCACCAGAATATCAACTTGCCTAATAATTCAGCACACAGTGTATATATATATATATATATATATATATATATATATATATAAATAATATTACATTATATATATATATAAATAATATTACATATATATATATATATATATATACACACACACACACACAACTGTTCAAAGGTTTTGGATCAGTAAGATTTTCAATGTTTTTTAAAGAGGTCTCTTCTGCTCATCAAGAGTCCATTTATTTGATAAGGATACAGTAAAAACAGTAATATTGTGAAATATTATTACTATTTAAAATAACAATTTTCTATTTTAACATACTTTAAAATCTAATTTATTCCTGTGATTCAAAGCTGAAGAGAGAAACTAAAAAACTTACTGATCCCAAGCAATTGAATGGTACTGTATATTATTTAGCTTTAATTTCATTTGGTTTTAGCTTTAGTCATTTTAGTAGTTTAGTACTTATTTCATTTAGTTGCCCATTTCTAATTTTCATGTAAGTTCTAATGTATCTTATTATATTATATGAAGTATAATAGTATATATAGTATATAATTTTATATTTATTTATTTTTTTATCATTAAAATATTGTATTTTTAATATTAATATTTTTAATATTCATTTTATTTTATTTATATAATAGTTTTAGATAACCGTAACAATACTAAATATAATAATTATACATTATATTATATTATATTATATTATATACAGTGTGTGAATTCTACAATGGTTTTCAGCAAGTGTTTTTACAGACATTTCAGTAAGTCAGTTAAGGACATAATCTAACACCGCCAAACTTGATTCCTGAAAAGATGATTAAAAGAAAACACTAAAGTTGTAATGTATAAAACTATAATAATCTGATAAATAATGACAGTACTCAAGTTTTGTTTATGGACCATGCAATACTGATGCTGATGGAAACTAGTAAAGGTGAAAACAGGCCCTCTAACTAACTTTAGTAGCTCCTAGGGATGTGCAACAGCGGTCGAGTACTCGAGTACTTGGCCGTGACAGCGATGATCGATCATGAAAACGATGATCGTGGAAAAAGAAAAAAATCTGATTGGTTATAGCAGCACTTTGGGCGGCACCATGAGCTCCGATTGTTTAGCTTGCAACAGCATGCGGTTCAAAGTATAGACGTGAGAAGAGAGAGAAGCTTGGCGTTGAAGTCACGTAGTGATGTCTGGGTTAGCTACATACATATCTGATTTATCTAATATAGGATGCGTTGGGATATTAACATTTATTAACATGCTGAATGCACTGCATATTACCAGTGTTTAGTTTTATGCTCAAATGCAACGCCCGATATTGACTGAGTTATTTGAGACTGTCATATTGCTTTTAGATGTTTCTTTTTTAAAAAACACTGATCCTATAATAATGCAGCAGTGATTTTTTTCGTCATATTTGTTCAACAGTAGGCATAGCCTACTTCAATTAAAATTGTTTTCGTACTTCGGCTTCGAAAGCACGCAAGCGATTTTAGGAATCACTTGATAATGTAGATGAAAATATAGCACAAATCTGCCATAAACATTAATGACAAGCATTATAATGAGAACTTCATAGGATGTGAAATCTATAGTAAACCCTGTCCTTACTCGTGTTTCAGCACGTTTAGAAAGCGCATCACGGCGGGAGCTCTCTCTCTCGCATCTCTCACTATCTCTCTCTCGCTATAACACGTAACTTAAAGTTCACTGGCATACACATCCTTTTGTGCAGATACAAGTTGTAATGTTACGTCTATGTTATGTATCTAAGTTATCTGAAGTGTCATAGAACGGGTTCAGTTCATTGGCATAAAGTCAGCTTCACCTCAGGCAGCTATTCGTTTTTAGAAGCTACTTTTTTAATAACATTGCTGCATCATAATCATAATCTAACAGTGTTCTAATCATGTGTTCATGTTTTCATAGACATGTTTTCATGTCATATTTTTATTTTTAACATTCATTTTCATAACAGTCTTCAGATATTTTCATTATCTCCATTACGGCCATGCCCCGCTCCCCGAGTACTCGATTAATCGTTTTTGAAACCTATCAATGATCGAAATAAGAAATTGCCAAAAATGCCCATCCCTAGTAGCTCCTGAGATATTTGGAGAGGTTCCACATTTAATTTGCAGAATTACAACTGTTGTAAATCTTATGTTCTGATTTTATTATGGGGTCTAGATCTCACAATTGACCCTGATTATAAATAGCACATTTTTACCTGTGTTAGCATCTCCTTCAGACCCAACCATTCGGCCCAGTAACATCTCCAGCTGATCCTGGAATAGCACTGCAGGCTTCAGCTCAGAGGGAAGGTGCAGCTCTCTCCACCGCAGGCTTGAGGACCGAAAAATGAGAAATAAAAATCATCACTACAGTAGGGATGGGCGATTTCTTATCGTTTGCGATATACCGGTACAAATTCTCCCCACGATAAGAATTAGTCTTCCCTCGATAATAACGATAAAGTCTAGTTGTTGAGCTATTTCTGTGTGCGACAGTGCGGAGCGACATCGTGGAAGGCGGATGTGAAATTGAGGAGGAGTTTATTGCTAAATGAGGAGCTCCTTCTACAATCTGGAACTGGTTTGGTTAGGACTGTACAGCGCACAAAACATCGGTCTGAATAAGTGTACTACAGTAGCATGTGTGCCATACAGTTTTGCATGTGTATGAGCCTGTTTACAAACCTGTTGTCCAACAAAGATATCATTTATTGACATGCTTTTTCTCCGAATTAACTTAATAATATAGTCGAGGGTTTGAAATAAGCTCTTTTTGTGACCAGACGTGGTTTCATATTACAGAATGATATTATTTAGTATTATATTCAGTGAAAAATGTCAATTAGCATTGCATTATAAATTTACTTTCCTTGTAAAAAATACCCATGATTGTCTTCAAGTTTCATCAGTTAAAATTTCTCTATCTCCATTGTGCGTTTTATTCAGCAATAACTGGACACCTTTGTAGATATTAGGAATCTCATGGAGCGTCTCAGTAGTATTACTTCTGCGATGCAAATGTGGAGTTTCTGTGCAAGGGCGCCCTCCGGCTTCCAGTATGAATTAAACAGTCATTATATTACATGTGTACTCAACAGTGTTGGGCACGTTACTTTAAAAAAGTAATCAATTATAGTTACTAGTTACTTTTCACAAATAGTAACTGAGTTAGTAACTGAGTTACATCATTATAAAAGTAACTAATTACCAGGGACAGTAACTATTGCGTTACTTTTTTAAAAAAAATGTTCATATGTCAAATAACTTGGATGCCCCAATATTAAATATGTTAAATGAATGAAATGGACACTAAATAGAATAAATTATTATTATACACTAATCTACACTATTTTAATGTTTCTGTGGGACAATGTGAGAGACACCTATCAAATTCAATATAAATATCTGACACTTAGCATCAGTCAGTATTATAATATGATATTATGATAATTTAGCATTATAAGATTATTGAACTTTAGTAATTAGAATAATCATGTATGAAATTATGAATGCATATTTGTCATGTTGACTGAACTTAGGACTGGTGGTGGTGCTTAAGATATTGTTTGTCATTTAGTGTTTCTATAAAAAAAGGGGAAAAAACTAAAAATAATAGTAATAACAAAACTACTAGGAATTCTACTAATAACAATATAAAACGCACTAAGGATTAATGAGCTGCTAGGTTCATGAATATTAATCACATTGTCTGCGTTCGCTCAAATTGATTTGCTGAATCAAATCAGGGACGATTATTGATAGTTTTCACGTGACGTCACACCCTTATAGGAACGCCCACCTGGCGGGCAAAACAAAGCTTTGCTCCACTGACCGCCAGCTATTTTTACGCTGATTGCATCAAGTAATATGTAGTAAAACGCAGATATTAAAAGGCGAGATTCAGTGGTCACCTTATTGATGATGTATATTTTGTACAGGCAAGAGGATGAAGCCAGAATACAAACGCAATGTGCAAAGTTTCACATTAAATGGCTTCCCATAGAAAACCATTAGAAGGAAAACACTGAACCGTTAAGTGGACTGCTTTCATGTTCCCGGCCTCATCTGTTTGCCTGTGTAAACTATGCTTCATTAATATGGTGAATACTGAATTTGATCTTTTAATATTACTGTTTTAAATATATTAAGGCACTTTAAGTGTTTTTACAAAGTTTTGTCGCACTGTTAATGATTGAAATATTGCCGCGGGTGCTTAATATGGATTTCAAGTGGCCAAAACTTGCATTTTGTTCAGAAATACCTTTGTTTTATTCTTCTGAGAGGTGATCAAAATATTTGCGCCTGGGAAACAGACGAAAAATTGACAGGCTTGTGCAGCAGTTCTATGGATGTTTTGCCCTCCAAGTCTTCAAGCTGGTCACATGACTGAAAACTATCAATAGGTGAGCGCCAGCCAATGAGATTGTTGTTTGAGCATTAGTTCCGCCCACTACCAGAGAAACCAGCAGATCTTAAAAGCTGGAGAATTCCAAAAGGAACTCCATTATTTTGACAGGAAAATACAACAAAGAATATCGTTTACATGTAGTGCATCAATTCTGCATGTTATGTAAGACTCTCTCGCTCTGTATCTTTCTTTGCGTGTGAGAGAAAGCGACGGCGAGTCCTGCGCCTTCAGCTTCACATTAGAGTTTACGGTACGTCAAATACAGTTACTGCACACTGTGCATTCAGATGAACTGAAAAATAAAATTATGATAATATTATAATAAATTATAGTAACCCGCATTTTATTGTTAGTAACGGTAACGGCGTTGTAACGGGGAAAAAGTAATTCGTTTGATTACTCGTTACTGGAAAAAATAACGCTGTTAGTAACGCCGTTATTCCCATCACTGGTACTCAGTAGTGCTCACAACACCATATTTATGCTGACGACAAACCTGCTGACGTCTGAATGTGCACTGCAGTAGTTGGTGTAGGCCAGGCCGAGGGCGGCTGCCGTCTTCCAGTCGCCCAGACGCAGCGCCATCCACACAGCCTCAGGCATCAACCCGCCCAGCAGGAGGAGCTCCAGAGCGTAATCCACTGTCCACACCGCTGAGAGCTGCTCTGAGCGAACCGACAGCGAAACACGCGTCTGAGACAACTCTACCACACGCCCAACAGCGTCTGTGAGAGAAAAATCAGTCCAGTTCAGTTCATTACATCATCTAATCAATCATACACATACATTTATTAGCAGTGTTGGGTGTAATGTAGGGATGTAACGATTAACCGCGAGCCGGTTAAAAATCTATTCAAATATGTCACGGTTCAGAATGGTTGAGATGCCAAACAAATCACGATACGACTGGAGTAGGAGTTTATATGAATGTATCTCTGAGGGGAACTGACTGTCTTTAGAAAAGTTTATGTGGTATTTTCTTTTCATCCTGCCTCTGAATGATGCATATTAAAGCAGTGTTCATAAGCAGCTCTGCTTTGTTTACAGCGGTAACCCAGGAAACACTGTATCATTGCTGTTCATAAGCCCTTTGTTTACAGCAGTAACCGTGGAAACACTGTATCATTGCTGTTCATAAGCCCTTTGTTTACAGCGGTAACCGTGGAAACACTGTATCATTGCTGTTCATAAGCCCTTTGTTTACAGCGGTAACCGTGGAAACACTATCATTGCTGTTCATAAGCGCCACCTGCTGGCAGAGAGTGACCTGTGTCTCATTCAGATCGTCTGCTGTTTCATTCAAATATGTTTTATGTAGTTTAGGCCCAGTTTCATAGACAGGGCTTAGCCTAAGCCAGGATTAGGCCATAGTTCAGTTAGGACATTTAAGTAATTTTTATAAACATGCCTTAGGAAAAACATTACTGGGGTGCATCTTGAGACAAAACAAAGGCAATGATATGTTTTAAGATCAGTCAGTGCAAGTTTCTTTCAGTTGAAACAGCTCAGATTTACATTTTAGTCTAGGACCAGGCTTAAGCCTTGTCTGTGAAATCGGGGGATAGTTTCACAAAACTAAAGTCAGACCATTCTGTTTTTGCTTCAAATTTCGAAATTATACAGTCTAATTTAGATTAAAAACTGCTCATGCTGCATGTATGCTGCATCTTTGTTCGGATGATGATTAAAACGCAGTGGTTGCCTCTAATTTAAATGGAAAGAGCACAGACAAAGCCTTAGTTTGTTCGTACTAAGAGATTTCTTTTATTTAAACTTACTTGTTTGAGTTTGTTAAATTTCAATTTAGTTTTGTTATATTTCAATTTCACAACGATATGTGCAGCAATAGCCTAATAAAAGGACACCTTTTCATTTACTGTATAATGTCTTCAATCTCATTTTGTTAAAAAATTGTGAGAAAATCGAATCGTGAAATCAAAATCATGAATCGAATTGAATCGTGAGTTGAGTGAATCGTTACATCTAGGGACGCACGATATTATCGGACTGATATCGGAATCGATCGATAATGGCTTTAAATGTAAATATCGGCATCGGCCCGATATGAAAAATTATGCCGATATGTCGCGCCGATAAGAGGAATACATTAATTCCATGTGCTCAGGATGTGCTAGCGATTAGATCACGTCAGCAGTGTGGCTCATTCTTGAAGCAAAGTTTTGTCTGAATGATGATTAGATTCACTGTTTTGTATTGCTGCATTTAATCTGTGAAAGCACGTACAGATTGACGCCTTCGGTGTGTGACAGACAGTAATAGCACGAGCAGCGGCAGCCTCCCCCGGGTCCTAACGCCTGCTCGGCCTGCAAATTTTAATCTGTAGGGGGCGCTGTTGGCCTACTTCTAATTAGATTAAAAGTAAAATAGCCAATGACATTTAGACTGTCTCTGATTAAATAAAGCAGTAATTGATGTCATAAAATTGTGTATATTTTGATTTAAAGGTTAGAAGCTATCGCTTACATGAAAAAAAAAAAAAAATCACAAACATTAAATAAATTAAATAACTTTATAAACAAATATTTTTTAAATAAACCATAAGCTCTAAAAAAAAATCATAATTTTTACAACTCTTTTGCTTTAGACCATCAACAAATGTTAAATCTTAAAATAAAATGTTAGGGTTAACACTGCATAGAGCCCTGCACGGGCCTCAAATTTAGGCCCTGGCCCGAGATGCTCAGGCCCTAGCCCAGCCCGTGTCCCACAGCTTATCAGAGTTACCGACCCGAGCCCGTTTTTTCCCCCCTTCTCCCAAAACTGATATTAAAATAGTTCAGTTTTGTATGTAATGGCAAAGTGATTATATTTCGTTTCGTTTTTTTTTTTTTCTTTATTATTAAGGTAATTTAGAAAAATGTTTGGAGCATTTATTGTTCGTTAAACAAGTTTTTTCTTTCTTAAAGTAACGACCAAGCGGCCAGCAGCAGACAGTGAGCTGATCATAGCATGTTTGATCAATTTAGCCTTCTCAAATCATCACGACTTAATAAAAATTTATATCTCATTTCCAGAATCACACATTTAAATTTCCTGTACTAAAAGAAAGAAAGATAGGCTAACAAATAAAAGTGTAGTCTGCACAAAAGTGTGTTATTTTATTCATCTTGTCAAGAGTCTTTTATTGACAGCAAAATGTTAAACGAATTTTGTGTCTTAAGACACAAAATTCGTTTAACATTTTGCTGCCAACACAGTAGGAAAAAAAAGTGTCACAGAGAATATAAATATGTACAAAAATTGTATTCCTTATTTTTATTCGTCTTGTCAGGATACAATTCGTTTAACATTTACAACACAATAGGAACAAGTGTCGCAGAGGGAAAAAAATGTAGGGTGTACAAAAATGGCCTATTATAATTTTATTCGTCTTGTCAATATACTAAATTCGTTTAACATCTTGCTGTAAACACAGTAGCCTAGGAAAAGTGTCGCAGAAGAAAAATAAATAAATAAATAAATTCGACATCTGTCATTTAAAATTATAGGCTAAGCAAAATATAAACAAAACCGAGTTGAACGTTCTTCAAGGACAGCGCATCCACACTTTGCTCCATCTTTATTCTGCTCTGTCACTCATCAACCTGTTCTGTCTGCGGCCGTATATTCACCACTGGTAGGCTCGTTATGCACATGCCACAGACCCCGCAAATAAACTGGTCATGCGTGCAGCGCGTGCATAACAGTCCAAGTGCAGCCTGTACCGGTGCTTAAATAAAGCGCAGATATGCTGTTCTGAAAGGACGTCGGGAACGGGATATTGTTAGACCGCCCGCTCCTGTTCAAATTGCACCAGAGTTACCGACCGCTGCCGCGTTTTATTCGGGAATTTAATCCCGCGTCGCAAGAAATCTGGTCGCGGGAATGCAGACCTCTACATGGAGGCACCAGCGCAATCAATTGCATTTTTTTCAATGGAAACAACTTAAAATAGGCCTACGCCGTCATTTTTGCTCAAAGGTAAGAGTAATACATCATTCGGAACTGTAAAGGGTCTACTTTTATTTGTGTGCACTCACAATATCAACAAAACGTTCTTAATAAAATAAAGAAAACAATGATGCGCTTTCTTGCCGTCTCGTCTTGAACAGGAGCGCTTGAATTCACAAAAAGAACCGAAAGTCAGCAAATATATATGCCTCACAGACATGATAAATATATCTATAGAAAGCTTTAAATTACTACTTAACGAAATAAATCAAATCGAAAACAAAAACTCTTTCATTATAATCATAATCCGTGCACTTCTCTCTAAGGCGCGTCTAATGAGGAGACGGCGAGTTAGGATCATCATCTTCATCTTTGCGTCACTGACACAGAAAACACTAGTTTATTAGTAAATAATTCAAATATCTCCTTACTATTTCCCCCAGACACATTCATGGTAATTACTTTTGCTGGGGCTTTACGGCAAGCGTTATTGCATGTATTTGAACGCAGAACTCTTCAGCTGCGCTGACGGTACTCGCTGCTGCTGCAGGGCACTAAACACCGTCGAGCACGGACCCGTGGTGTTTCCACCAGCGCGCCAATTTTTTTTTCATCACTAATTGATGGATGTCTAAAATATAAAAATAAGGAGAAGCCTAAAACAGGCCCGAGGCCCGGCCCGCGTCTGAACTATGACGTGAAAATTGGCCCGAAGCCCGGCCCTCTGGGGACATAAAAAAGTCAGGCTCTAATACTGCATCTTTCTGGGGGAAAAAATGCAGCGATTGATATATTTAGTTTATATATATATAGTTATTTTCAAAGCTTCAATGTGCTGTCAAAAAAACTTCATTATTGTTTATTTAATTCTAACAAGTTCTTGTTAAAAACTAACCAAAATTAAAAATATTTTGCTTAAAATTTCTGCACAGGAGAGACTTGGTGTTGTTTCCAAACAAAAGGGAATATATCGGTATCGGCCAAAATGAGTTAAAAAATATCGGCATATCGGATATCAGCAAAAATCCAATATCGAGCATCCCTAGTTACATCCCTAGTGTAATGCATTACTAAGTAATTAATTACTGTAATTTAATTACATTTTCCTTGAAAAAGTAAAGTAAGGGATTACTCTTAATTTTTCTGGAATTTAATTACAGTTACTTCTGATGTAATTGCATTAAATACCTCGCAGAGTACACTCTTAAAAATAAAGGTCCCAAATGGGTGTTTTTGCAGTGATGCCACAGAAGAAACATTTTTGATTCCCCAAAGAACCTTTCAGTGAACGGTTCCTAAAAGAAGCATTTTGAAGAACATTTTAAAAATCTAAAGAACCTTTTTCAACTATAAAGAACCTTTTCTGCATTTGAAAGGTTCCATTGATGTTCAAGGTTCTTCACAGAACCATTGACGCCAATAATTTTTAAGAGTGTATAGAATAATTCTATATAATACAATAGTGCATTTAACATCAGAATGTAATATCTAATATTAAATTTATGTCTTTAATGTAACCTTCTCCCTTTAAATACTTTGGACAGTTCAAAACTAATTTATGCAATTTTTTATTATTTACTTGAAAGAATTCAAAGAGCAGTTTCATGTCTATCCTTGCAATGTTTAACTGGTCAAAGTTGCATATCAAGTTAAACAATACAGGGATAGACATGAAACTAAATTTTTATTCTTTCAAACATAAAATTACTTAAATTTAGAGCAATACTTTTAAGAGAGAGTAATTAGTATGGTAATCTAATTACACTGTTGAAGGTGTAATTAGTAACTAGTAATTAATTACTTTTTTAAAGTAACTTACCCAGCACTGTTTATTAGCCACATGAGACTCCAGCAGTGGCCAGCTGCATAAACTGCTTAGACTGGTCTTACAAGTTAGTCATCTAATTTTTTTTCTGCAAGACTGGTCGTGACTTTTTAAAGTCAGTTACACAAAAACATAGACTGGTCTAATTTGAATCCCAAAAATTAAGACCGATTATCACTTGGATACCTGCTAGTTAGTCAAACTAGTCTTAACATGGTGACTATGTTTAAGCAACTGGCCCCAGAAAGCAATGCTAGCATATCAGTTTATATTTTAGAAAAATAGTATGTGAAACAATACACAGTACCTGTCTCCTAACATTATTGTCACCAATCTATTTTAGCATTATTTATATACTTTTATAGTATTTATTAATATTTTGAATTTGCATTTTCAGTTTTCATATTCATTTTAGTTTATAGTAATTTTGTTATATGTTTTTGTCATTTTATTAGTTTTTTTTTTTTTTATATTTAATTTAGTATGAAGTTATTTCAGTTTTAGTTTTAGTCGTTTTAATACTTTACAATAACGTGACCCTAAATGAAAATCAGAAATGTTGCTTGGCAACTAATTGAAATATATTCATATTTCAGTGTTAATTTAGTATTATTTATATGCTATTATATAAATTTAAACTTTTAAAAGATTTTATTTTTATATTTAAAGTATTAATTTTAATTTAAAGTTTTAGTAATTTTGCTATGTGCTGTGTTTTGTCATTTTTATTATTTTTTAATATTTTATTCAGCTTTATTTTTATTTCAGTTTTAGTGATTTTAGAACTTAGTTCTAACACTTAAAGACAATACAAAGGCAATATTTCACATTTTTGTTCTAAATTTTTTAAAGTTTACATTTTTCATATAATATTTATATTTCAGTGGTATTTTAGTATTATTTATGTACAAGTATATAAAATAAAAACATTTTAAGATTAATTTAAGTTGAATATCTTCAGTTTTCAAAAGTCACAGTAAAGACATTTATACAGTTTCATTTTAGTTAGTCTTAGTAATTTTATGTTCTTTTGTCATTTTTACTAGTTTTTAGTTTTTTTTTACTAATTATATTTAGCTTTAAACTGTTTGTTTTAGTGATTTTAGTAAACTTATTTCAGTTATTTCAAATTTTTCATCTAATATTTATATTGTATTTCATTTCAGCTTCATTTAAAATACAATTAAATAAATAAATAAAATAATAGTTTTAGTTTTTCTTTCAGTTAATATAACATATCATTGCATAATTGCATTACCCAGCTATCATCTCATGAACAAATACGGCTATTTTGCATTTGATCCCACTTTTGTATAAAAATGTCTGAACTTTTGGTAGCCAGATCAAGTCAAGAAATAGATACGATTATTTTGGGTTTATTTGTCACATTAGAAACGGAAGATCAAGTGCAATGCAATGCCTTATGGGATACAGCATGTCACGCAGTGTTATCTGACTGTATACTACACACTCCATGCAATCTAAAAAATGAGCATACTGTGCAGAGAAACAGTACACATTCATGTTTTGTTTGTCCTGAGCTCACCGTGTGGTAAGTGAAGAGGCGGGAGTACATCCACGTTGTGTGGCGGGAGGACGCAGAGCGGCCGGTTGGTGAAGTACGCAGCCATAAACCTGCCCAGAGACTGAACCACTGCACAGGCCGCTTCACACCCCGCTGGACCCTCAAACACCGGATCATCTACAGGGACAAATCTGTTACTGACCTCACAGAACAGAGTTAGTGACGCTTATAACAGACATCTAGGAATACTCTACTGTTCAAAAAATGTGGGATCACTATGAAAAATGAATACTTTTATTCATCATGGACGCATTCAACTGATCAAAAGTCACAGTAAAGACATTTATAATGTTACAAAGATTTCTATTTCAAATAAATGCTGTTCTTTTTAACTTTCTATTCATCTGTGAATCCTGAAAAATAAAATGTATCTGTTTTCACAAAAATATTGTGCAGCACAACTGTTTTCAACATTGATAATAATCAGAAATGTTTCTTGAGCAGCAAATCAGCATATTAGAATGATTTCTGAAGATCATGTGACACTGAAGACTGGAGTAATGATGCTGAAAATTCACCCTGGACCACAAAACCAGTCATAATCGTCAATTTTTCGAAATTGAGATTTATAGATCATCTGAAAGCTGAATAAATAAGCTTTCCATTGATGTATGGTTTGTTAGGATAGGACAATATTTGGTCGAGATACAACTATTTGAAAATCTGGAATCTGAGGGTGCAAAAAAATCTAAATATTGAGAAAATCTCCTTTAAAGTTGTCCAAATGAAGTTCTTAGCAATGCATATTACTAATCAAAAATTAAGTTTTAATATATTTACGGTAGGAAATTTACAAAATAACTTCATGGAACATGATCTGTCCTTAACATCCTAATGATTTTTTTCCTAATGATATATATATATATATATATATATATATATATATATATTTTATGTCCTATTTTGGTGATGAACTGATATCCAAAACAATTAACCCTATAACGTCTGAAGCTAAAATAGATCATTTTTACATTTTATTTATTTACATTTTATTTATTGATTTTTTATAATAACATGAATAAAATTAAAATGAATACATTTACATTAATTAATTAAAATAAATAAATAAATATGAATTATTTAATTATTAAAAAACTGTAAATGAATGAAAAAAATTATAAAATGTCAAATTTACTTAATATCCTAATGATTTTTGGCATAAAAGAAAAATGGATAATTTTGACCCATACAATGTATTTTTGGCTATTGCTACAAATATACCCCAGCGACTTAAGACTGCTTTTGTGCTCCAGGGTCACACATATATATATATATATATATATATATATATTTATTATGTCCTATTTTGGTGATGAACTGATATCCAAAACAATTAACCCTATAACATCTGAAGCTAAAATAGATCATTTTTACATTTTATTTATTTGTTTGTTTCTTCACTGTAAAATTCTAATACAATGCGCTATCTATCGTCCTGTTTTTCAGAAAATACACTTTCAACATATTACAATTATTGTCCATTACTGAGTGTGGTGAGTTTGTAAATACAATTAAAATTTGGACATGAATTTGGACATACCACTCTTTTCACGTACTATATAGTTTAGAAGTAGGCATATTCGGATGCAGCATTAGTTTTATAGGGTTAATCTGCTTAACATTTGTCCATTTTTAAATGGTGTCCACTTGGCCACTTATCAGAAGTAATAACCCTACCATCCTCTCCTGCCGTTTCCTCTTCCTGTCGTCCTGCTCGTGTCTGTAATTGACGTGCCAGGCGGTCACACAGACCTTGAGCCTCTCGCAGCCGATACTGGAAGAGCAGCGAGTAGAGAAGAGCCAGACAGCGGCGAGTCTCCAGATAACACGCCATCGGAGCAGCTGCGGGTCGCAGGACGGATAAAGTGAGAGACGCACAGTGTTGGGTAAGTTACTCTACAAAAGTCATTCATTACTACTTACTAATTACATCTTCAACAGTCTAATTAGATTACTATACAAAGTACTCTCTCCAAAAAGTACTTAATTGTTTATTACTAAATACTTTCTAAATCCTACATCAACCTCGGTAAGTTAATGATACAAGGAAAGACATGAAACAGTTCTTTTAATTCTTTCAACTAAATAATAAATAACTACGCAGATTATTCTGCTCACACTTTAGATAAGGGTCCAACTGGTTAGGATTAAGGATTTAGAATAAAGTCTTGCAGAATAAGATATTAATATGTGCTTTTTAAGTAATAATAAACAGCCAATATAATAGTAATAATAACCAACTAGTTAACAGTGAGAATTGGACACTAATATTCTTAATAACTCACCAAAGTATTTAAAGTGAGAAGAGTACATAAAAAAGCATGCATTTTAAGGTTAGACTTTAAAGTTTGCTGTTAAGTCCACTATTGTATTGTATATAAATGTTGTAAAGTCTATACACAGTATTAAGTTCAATTACAGAAGAAGTAACTGTAATTAAATTACTGAAAAAATAAGAGTAATCCCTTACTTTACTTTTTCAAGGGGAAAGTAATTAAATTACAGTAACTAATTACTTAGTAACCGGTTACACCCAACACTGGCGACACGTGACATTTAACATCAGAGTTTGATTAAAAACAGCGACTGACCTCTCTGTCTCTCTGCCCTCAGCTCAGCCCTCCAAACCTGAACGCTCTCTGCATATTCACCAAAAATAAAGTGCTGTTCACCTGCGGATGGACAACAGCAACACATTATTAGAATATTATGGGAATATAAGACGTTTTAAGGGGGCAGCCGTGGCCTAATGGATAGAGAGTTGGACTTATAACCCAAAGGTCGTGGGTTTGAGTCTCAGGTCCGGCAGGGATTGTAGGTGGGGGGGAGTGAATAACCAGCACTCTCTCCACCCTCAATACCACGACTGAGGTGAGACCCTTGAGCAAGGCACCGAACCCCCAAACTGCCCTGGGCGCTGCAGCATTGGCTGCCCGCTGCTCCGGGTGTGTGTTCACTACTGTGTGTGTGCACTTGGATGGGTTAAATGCAGAGGACAAATTCCGAGTATGGGTCACCATACTTGGCCACA
>JAFVLL020014527.1:0-20709 GCA_021397915.2 Tor tambroides | reverse complement strand
TATATATATATATTTTGGAAACTCTTATTAACTGGAAAAGGCTTTAAGAGTACTTTAATTGCTACATATAAAACTTGCAGTGCGAGTAACTCATAACCTGCTAATAATTTACAAAGTATATTTAGAATGATATGACAAGAAATTCAACATTTGGTACAAATAAATTATGTGGTGTGCTACAACATTATTCATAAAAAAATGTGATAGCAAGTCCTCGTTCCAACTTTTTGAAACAATGTGATGGCCAATGCAGCGAAAACAAAATGAAATTCACGTTTTCACATTGTAAAACACAGCAGTGTAAAACATTATTAGACACTTTTGGTTGCATAATACTGATATAGATAATGTGACAAATATGAAATACTGAAATATTTCTTACTGAAAACTTGCTTTGAAATGTTTCTGCATCTGCATTGATGGTCCAGGACAACAGTTCGATTGGTCAGCGAAATCTACATTTTTTCTCATCCTGTTTGTAACTTTTTAAATATAATGCAGCTCAAAAGTGAAAAACCAGGTCAAGCCACTGAATGTTTTAAGTGTGTTCTAGTCTCACCTCCTGGTCGGGGACACTGAGGTAGCCGCGGTGGGGTTTGAAGGCTTTGTGCGGCGGGCGAGAGAACATCCAGTTTCTACTGAAGCTCTGGCCGAATACAGGCTGCAGCAGGAAGTAGGGTTTCTCTGAGTAATTAATCACCAACAAAAACAGAGACACCGCCACAATCAGACTGGTCACTATGACTGACTTCTTCTGTGAGGAGGGAAAGAAGAACAGAAAACATGGCATCATGTAGCTTTTCTGACTTATGGGCAAAATGTGGCAATGAAACATTCAGGCAAAAAAGTCATTGTCACAGTCAAAAAGTGCTTGTTTTTCTTCTTGGACAAATGGTTAGTGAAAGGAGGTACTGTAACCTTCAAAAACCCTCAGGAAGTCAAACTAAATATTATATTAGCTGTTTTTATTTCTACCCATTTTATAGAAGGTTTGCCATTTTTGCAAAGTAATAAACATGACATAAACATTAAAATTATTAAGTGGCACCATGCCATCCTGCTGTGGTGCAACCTCTTCTACACTAAATAATAAACAAACCTCAAAACTGTCCTTTTAATCAAAAAATCCTAGAGAAGGTTGTTCATCATCAGCTCTCCCCCTTTTTAAATGGAAATGGCATTTTTGATAAATTGCAATCTGGGTTTTGAGTACATCTCAGCACAGAGTCAGCCCTCCTTGAAGTGTCTAACAACCTGTTGCTGACTGATGATTCAGAAAAGTGTGCAATTCTACACCATCTTGATCTTAGTGCTGCATTCAGCAGCAGAGTTCGTGAAATTTTGCTGGAGCATTTAAGACAGTGGGCAGAGATTCAAAGGACTGTCCTTGAATGGTCTTCATCCTCTCTTAAAGGGAGAACATTCTCTGTAGAATTAGGAAATATGTCCTGTATTACTTAGGGGCTTCCACAAGGCTATATATTGGGCCCAATTTTATTTCCTTTATATATGCTTCCATTGGCTCAAATTTGTCAAAACTGCAATATATCCCTGCCATCTTTAGTATGATGATATTCAGTTTTATCTCCCTGTAATGCTATAGGGGTAATGTTTTACTGTTTTAGTGATATTAAAAAAATGGATGACAACTAACTTTCTCAAATTTAATCAAAATCAAAGCAGGGTTGCATTTGCATTTTATTAGTGGGAGGTGGGTGGGGGTCATGTGGCAACAGCAAAATGCAATGAAAAATGTAGAATACAGCTAAATATTATGTATTTAGTTATTAAAATGAATAATTAAAATGGTTCTTACTGTTTCAATCATTAACAGATGTATTGAAAGCAACATACTTATCATGCTCAGTTACTTTTATGTTAGATAATACTTTATACAACCATACAACAAAAACATACTGAAATAATAATAAGGGTATGAACTTGCAAAATCAATAATATCTTAATAGAACAAAGCTCTTATTTCTCAGTACATGTCCTAATGGTCTAAGCAGTCCAAAAACCCAACCCTTGGAAACAGTAGTCAGAAATACAGCAGAAGTCATTCTGTATTCCTTAAAGAGGACTGAACTTGACAAGTCACTGAAGTTGGTTTCTCTGTTTTGTACTCGACTGATCGCAGAGGACAATTCAAGCTGATAAATAGTTCATTTTTTCCCATTAAAACTGAATCTTCTCCTTCTTCACAGTTATCTGATATGACACATTTTCCACTGAGTATTCTAAAAAAAAAAAGTCAGAAAGCTCTTAAAATTTGGCTTCTTACATTCTCTGTTCTCTTTTCACAATGAAATACGGAGAACTGTCAAAGCTATCTCTGCATACTGATGTGCCCACGGACATAACGCATATGGTTATGTCAGAGGAAATGTTCGAAACTCTGAGAAAAATTACTTGAAACATGTCATCTTGATTAGACTGAATATATACAGCTTATGGACAAGTACTTAGAATATTATGGACATTCTATATGAGACATGAAATATTATGTAATATAAACAAGAGTTGAGTCATTTCTCTTTTGAAATAACACTGTCTAAACATCATATGCAATAAATAGTAAAACAATTTAACTTTTAAAACCCCCATGAAATCAAAATCAAAAAGTTTTGAACCTTTTAGTCCAGGTTAGTTATCTTGGTTCTGAAGGGCTATGAATTAAGCTAAGGGGAATAATGGCTGTTTTAAAAAAAAGGACAAGTCCTTTGATATATCAGGAAATATATCAATACTGTAGAAAATGATGTGTCTGTATGTTGCAAAATTTTTCACCCTTAGGCCATCCAAGATGTAGACGACTTTGTTTCTTCACTGGAACAGATTTGGATAAATATACCATTATATCACTAGCTCACCAGTGGATCCTCCTCAACGAACCACACAACTCTAGTCCAACAATTAGCATCTTGTGAAGTGAAAAGGCATTTTAACTCCATGGCCTGTAGTCCACTAACATCAAAATCCACTGACATATTTGTTTAGAACTGTTTTGGACTGTTTTCACTTGTAGACAGTGATTGATATGTGCGTATTTCTCTCCTGATTCACACCAGATGACTTTTCCAGTGGAAAATGCAAAATTATGGATAGAAGACACCTCTTCTAGTTGGAACCAATGGTTTGAAGTTAAAAATGTCTTGATGAATTTGTTACATGTAGCTTCACAAGATGTTAACTGATGGAAAGTCATGTAGATTACTTGTGGATTATCGTGATGTTTTTATCAGCTGTTTTGACTCTTATTCTGACGACACTCATTCACTGCAGAGAATCCATAGGTGAAGTGATGTACTGTAATGCTAAATTTCTCCAAATTTTCAACAAAATTATTTATTTTTTTCACATTAGCAAAATTTTGCAAAAAAGGTCAATTGTGCATTCAATATCAATAGTGTAACAATGCATGAACAGAAAACACAGAAGTCACTTTCAAATCAATGCAATATATGCATTAAATCTCAACAAACAAAATTCTAGATGATAAGTGGATTCCTAGTGAAATGACTGTTTCCGCCACAAAAATTCGCTGCAACTTTAAACTGGATTACAATTATTTAAAGTTCAAGTGTTTATCTTTGCATCATGCCTCAAGCAACATCTGTGTACACCAATGTAACACATTACCAATCTTCATGCAACAGAGACATATAAAAGCGAAACCACCCGCTTTCGCTGCTAAGGTGTGGATGTCTATGTTCTTTGATGTAGTTTGATGGCCCATAATTTGCCATCTAGAATGGAATCGTGTCTGGAATAATAGGGTGGCTGTCAGCAAATCTTTCTGAGCCAGTGGGGCTCAAATCTAGCACATCAAACATCTCAGGCAGGGTATTTGGGTTTGCACTTCACAGGAAGACATCAAACATGAAGAGTTGATTTCAAAAAAATGACCATTTAAAGCTCAGTCTAAAAGACAGCATTGCATAAATTGCTGGAATGTTACACCATTATATTAGGAATGGTCTCACATTTATGTCGTGCCATTGAGATGAACAGTAAAGACTCAACGGAAAGGAAGCCCTTAGAATTTACATTTTTGCACATATATAGTGCTTGGTAGTAACTGATTATTAGTAATCTGAATTACATAAACAGATTCCAAAAATGTACTACTTGTAAATAGATTGTTTTAAAATGCTCATAAATCAAAGCAGTTACTTTTTTATGGATTATTACAAATAATTCATAATTTAATGATTCTCCCTAATTGTTTTTTCTCTTTCTAAAAAAACTGTGTATCAAACTGAATACAGTGTGTATTCATAACATAGACTGGCCATGTAAATGTCATGTAAAATAATTTGCAATCCATGCATCTGAATTTGGGGACAAAAGCAACTCCCAGACAATTATACCATGTATGAGATGAAAAATTGTATAACTGGCAAAAACATTTAAAACCTGGAAGACTTTCACCATGTCATTGCTGTTTTCATGTTTATTAATGTTTGTTCATGTGATGTTTGTTGGGGGGGGGGGGTTGTCTTTAAATAACAATAACTCCATTTAAAACTATAAACAATATGTGTCAAAAGTAATCTAAAAATCCAAAAGTAATCCAAAAGTAGTTAGAATTCTTTACCTAAAATGAGTAATTTAGATTACGTCACTGACTACAATTTTCATCATGTAATATGTAATCAATAACAGAATGCAATTTTTAAGTAATCTGCACAGCACTCTCTCTCTCTCTCTCTCTCTCTCTCTCTAAAGTGATTTGAAATTAAATTAAGCTGAAAAGGACCATTTTAAAACACTTTATAATATCTCTGTTATATCTTGCAACAGATTCTTTCTCACTGCGGTTGTTAAAAGGCTCTAATCAGATTATAGACTAAAATTTGATTTGGTTTTGACGATCATCCAAGCATCTAAGTCAGAGAATAAAACTGATTTAGCCCCTAAAGCACTTTAATACTCAACCAACAGAGAGAGAAAAAGGAGGGGAAAAAAAACATCTGCTTGACCGTTCATCTCATCCATTCTCACAGCAAGGGGGAATAAAAAGAAAATATTCCTCCACCTTGATTTCAATCTGCAGCCACAAATCTTGGCAAAGTGATATGTCAGATTCAGAGGGTGAGGTAAAGGCTTAGGGGAGAGGGAAAATGTCGAAGAACTTCCATCAGCAACAGCATATGACTCGTCTCATCGTTGTACTATCCATCAGGATAATCATTGCACAGGCCTTGTGTTCTGCACAATTTCACCCATTTCGGTGGAGAGGAATTATTCAAAAGCAGGGACAAACAGAAAGAGATGAAAGAGAGAGAGCGAGAGCAGGAGAGAGAGGACAACAGTGCCATCATAAGACAACTGTGACACTCAAAATAATAAAGACCAATTTGATCCAATCATGGACAACTAGCTGACCATTAACAGAAAAAAATCCTGAACACTAACATTGGCTATTACAGAAATTAGTTATACAAGAGGAGAGGAGTAGTCCTATATTAGTGAACTAGATATTTTTTCTTAAAAAAAAATATATATATATATATATATATAGGCGATAAGGTTTACCAGGTATAGTAAAAGTGTAGTAGCAATGTTTTTGGCAGTTTGATTCCCATTCCCTGCTGAAAAAAAAAAACAGCTAAAGCCACCCTAAGCTGGTTTTAGAGGGCTTTTGATTACATATTTAGCTGGCCAGGCTGGTCTTAGCTGGGCAGGCTAAAACCAGCCACTCAGCTAAAGAAATAATCAAAACCCCTCCAAAACCAGCTGGTTTTAGTTGTTTTGTTTTGTCAGCAGAGTAACATGTTCAAAGTGCTGTTAGCATATTGCTTTTTTATTACTATATGGCTGCTAGTGTGTTATGGATGATTAGGATGTTGCTAATTGGTGGCTAAGGTGTTCAGAGTGTTGTTAGCATATTGCTTTAGGATTGCTAGGTCATTCTGGATGGTTTCTAGGTGTGATGGCCATGTCTTGTGCCAC
This sequence comes from Tor tambroides, assembly GCA_021397915.2. NCBI lineage: Eukaryota > Metazoa > Chordata > Actinopteri > Cypriniformes > Cyprinidae > Tor > Tor tambroides. The sequence continues at coordinate 14,751 of JAFVLL020014527.1, read as the reverse complement.
ACAATTTCTACAGACTATCTTTGTACTGATCAATAAAAGCAAGCACTTTGTTAGCATTTTGTAAAACATTTCGATATTCACCATATTTTTGTCATCAACGAGGATGTCTGAAGTCACCTTTTTCCCTTGCGTAAGCAAGTATTATTAAAGACTGTCACAATTTCACTCTGACCCCTGTTTGTGGGTGATTTTTTTTTTTTATGTGATTTTGCTAATGCTTATAGCAGATCCATCACACTAGGATGCTGCTACATAGTAGCTAACGTGTTCTATATACATTGCAACAACAATGCGGTTACTCATTTGCTAAGGTTCTGAGTGGTTATTAATACGTTACTAGGTAATAATTTTGGGTAACTGATAGGATGTTCTTAAGTGTTTACTAGGGTGTTCTGGGTGGTTTCTAAGTGGTTGCTTACTTGACCATTCACTTTCATTACTAACCAAATTATGTGTGGACTAGGGCTGCAACAAAAGATTATTTTGATAAATTACTCGAACGATTATTAGATTGATTAATCGACTAATCGTGTATCTCACTGATTAATCAGTAGGCTTTGATTGATTATTCAGCTTCTGCAATTGGTTAAAATATTGAGGTAAACATACTGTACATACATATGGAGCTGCTTTATAGTACAAAATCAAGTTATAATTAACTGAAAGCAACATTGACAGGGTTTTTCATGTTTAAAATGGTAAAGATGCTTACTTTTAAGTAATCTATTGTATAAAGTGCTATATGAATAAACGTGATTTGACTTAGTGCGCTGATTGCAGACTGCCCGAGTGGAAATTCATTGGAAACTTCCAGTTTTATATATTGTTACTTTTGATTAGAAACAAAGTTTCATCTTTCAAATTATGTCTGAGGTAGCTTATAACTCAGCATATACCTTAGGTTGATCCTTAAAGAAAATTTTAAGTATAATTGCATTTACTCAAAGAAAGAGCAATTTGTCCAGTAAACCACTGTTTAATAAAAAATTGTATAACTGGCAAAAACATTTAAAACCTGGAAGACTTTCACCATGTCATTGCTGTTTTCATGTTTATTAATGTTTGTTCATGTGATGTTTGTTGGGGGGGGTTGTCTTTAAATAACAATAACTCCATTTAAAACTATAAACAATATGTGTCAAAAGTAATCTAAAATCCAAAAGTAATCCAAAAGTAGTTAGAATTCTTTACCTAAAATGAGTAAATTTAGATTACGTCACTGACTACAATTTTCATCATGTAATATGTAATCAATAACAGAATGCAATTTTTAAGTAATCTGCACAGCACTCTCTCTCTCTCTCTCTCTCTCTCTCTCTCTCTCAGGATGCCCTCACTTTGTGTAGGCCCTACTCCACTGCCACCTTTGATCACCACCAGGGAGTAAAGAGAGAGTGAGTACACTGGTCCATGGCACTTAGTTCTCAGCTTTGTAGGGGTTTTTGGGAATGGAACAGTAGATATGCATATCTACAGGGACCGCAAGGATGGTGTACTTGTTGGTTGTGTCCGACCGATTGTGGTGGGCCGGTCTGAGCAAAAATGCCAGGGCCCTTTTTTTGTCCCAGTCCAGCCCTGCCTACCCTTGAAATTGTAATCGCAGACATTTTGACACAAATATGCAAGCACAGATACTAAATAAGAAATTCTAAAATACATGGTAAAATTGTTATATTAAGAAAGAGCCCTTTTTGAATTGATCAATAGAGTTTAAAATAGAACAGAAAAGTAAACCCCTTTCACCTGCAAACTTAAGCTCAGAGACATCTGGTTTTACATGCAGGCAGGTGAACAAGGGTAGAGGAGCCTGAGCTTCATTTATCTTTTCCTGCAACTCGCTCAACTTGGTGTCCATCCTCTATTGAGAAAGCAGAAGGAGAAATGGAGTCTTTGTATTGTCAGATGAGCATTGTGTATTTCTGAATAAGTGAAATGCAAGAACAAAGAAACCCGCTCAAAACATCAGATACTTACAGAGGGAATGAGCGTCTCGCCTATCAACATCCCGAATATATCTGTAAAGGTAACAGGCTGCCCTGTGGCCTTCTTGCTCCACAGGGCATGTACGTAGTTAGTGATGTGTTTGGGAAGGAGTAGTCGGAGAGGGTTACTGCTCACACGATTCATCAGCTCCTGGTTGATCTGCTCTGGACCCTTAGTGGGGAACTCTGGGTGGGAGTACAAAGTGGACATGTACCTGTGAGACAAACAACAGCAAATGAGCATTTATTTGAGTATGAAGTGAAAAGACGAATATGCAAAGATAAAAAAGCTTAGTTAAATGTCTTCATACCAGGTGGATCCAGATAGGCCAGCAATATATGTGACGCAGTCCAGAACTCCAGACTCATACAAAGCCTTCATAACCCCTGAAAACCCAACCATTGCCCTGAAACCGCCCCCTGAGCCCAGCACAGCAATCACTGGAACCTGCATAAAAATAAACACAAATATTAGTAACAAAGTAGAATGCTACCAAAATACTAACAATGGGGTAGTGAGCAAAAAAATTCAGTCAAAAAAATTGACCGTACAATTTACTGCAAAGAGTGTCCTCAAACAATCTGGGATTAATTGTCTTCAACTTGGATTTCAGGTATTTATGCTATATTCACATCATTGCAGAGTTACTGAAAATACAAAACTTGTCTAAAGTTCATTCAAAAGTAATCAAAATGTTTTAATGTGAAGTTAACTTACTTCACTTCTGCATGCCCTTGGAAAGCATTTAAAGTCAGTTATAGATCTGATTATGAAGGATTTATCCATGCATTCTTTTCCTTTTTTCACTTTTTGACATTTTTAATTAAAATAAGTCATAATTTGACCTTTCCAGTGAAACAACAGACTCTTCTCTGGTGACGTATACTGGACATCACTTAAACAGCGCCCTTTTCTTGCAGTCAGCTGCAAGCTCTGAGGGACTGAACCAAGACCCCGCACTACATTTTTCTTTTTGATAATCTGTTTCACGTCATGTGCGTCACAGCATAGAAGAAAGGATTGGTCACTAATTCTGTTACACTGTGTCTTTAAGAACATAAAAAGCATACCAGGTAACACTGGTGATGCTTTCATAAAATCATATTTATGCTAACAAGATGTGAACGAAGCTCCTTTGAGTTTGTGCTCCAGATCCTTAGCATTTCTAGGCTAATGTTTCTAACAGCAATGTAACTGTATTTACTAAGTGACCTGTCTCATTCCATTTAAAGGATTAGTTCACTTGCAGAATAACAGTTTCCTGATAATTTACTCACCCCCATGTCATCCAATATGTTCATGTCTTTCTTCAGTCGAAAAGAAATTAAAGTTCCCCTTCTTGGGAGCTCGTGCTGCGTCCTCTAGTGGACAGGCTCTCTTTTGGGTCATCGGATCCTGATGATAGCGCTATATTGAGCATGTGCGTTCAGTATTATGCGTGATGATTCACAATGTCAATGCTCCATTCGTGCTTGTTCTAATTCCCGAGGGACGTGGGACAAATCGTTTGTGTCTTGCGGCACGGTCCCCCCTCACCACGACAGTTTTTCTCAGCTTGCGGTGATTGCTTTGATATGCGGGAGCTGCAGACCCTCTCTATATGGTGTGTCAGACACCTCGGGTTGTATTTGGATTGTTATGACGATGAAGTGTGAGCACCGAGTCGTTTCATATTCAGCCCAGTTGTGCCTCTCTAATATGCATATTATTGTTTGTGGAGAATCTCGCTGGGCATGGATATATATTTGGAACATAGTTGAGGACAGCTGTATTCTAAGGGCAGCTGTGTTCTAGCCTGGCTTCTATGATTAGGTTGGGTTCCCCTTGGCACAAGCTCTCTCAAGTAAGTGCTGAATCTTTGCCAATAAAACTGGATCGCTGTTCCAGCTTAGCGACTGCTCCTCTTGTAAGGGTATTTAAGTAGTGGTCTCCAAGAGCCCCTCTCCTAGACTCTGCTGTCTCCCCTGTTTGAGTTTTAATAGATGGCCCACTCTCGTGGTCTGGGCAATCTTCAGCCTTATCTGAGGGAACTACTATTCGAGAATAGCTGTACTCCAGCTCGGTGACTACTCCCCTTACTAGGGTATTTAAGTAGCGGTCTCCTTGAGCCCCTTTGCCTAGACTGTGCTGTCTCCCATGTTAGGGTTTTAGGTAGATAGCCCAATCTCCGTGGTCTTGGCAATCTTCAGTTACTCCTCCTGGACCCCTGGAGGATGGCTGAGGGTTCAATTACAGAGGGTTCCCCTTCCTAAGAATATGACTACCTGAAGATAGCTGTGCTAGCTTGGTGATTGCTCCACTGCTTAGGGTTTTTAAGTAGGAGTCTCCTTGAACCTTTGCCTAGACTGTGCTATCTCCCCTGTTAGGGTTGTAAGCAGATAGCCCACTCTCTGTGGTCTGGCCAGTTTTGTGGGAAGGTATTGGTAGATAGCTGGATAGCTGTGTATAGCTGTGTTCCTAACTTGATTTGGATGTCCCTCTTTCATCTGAAACTGGGTTCCCCATTTCTGCCAAGCTACTGTGTGTGATTGGCCCGGGGCGTCAGTGGCTTAGCCCCTTTCTGAGGAAAGGTTTGCTAACTGTCTGTCACTTCCTTGGTGCTCTCCCACCAGGTGGACAGGCATGCACAGCGGCATGGCATTTCATTCCCCAAAGTCTCCACTAGAGGACGCAGTGTGAGTTCCCTAGAAGGGGAACGTCTTGGGTTACGTATGTAACCATGGGTCCCCAAGAGGAAATGAGACACTGGGTCCCCTCACCATGCCTTTGTCTTGCCTGTTTCACATCTCCTTCAGACAACTAAGTTGGTGATGTGTTCAGTAGGTACCCTTTTATACTTCCGGGCGCCTGCCCATGACGTCACGGGATACGTGAATCAATAGGATTTGAGTATTTTCACATGTGCTTCAGACACCGGCCCTGCTGGCAGCTGTCCCCAAAGTGTCCACTAGAGGACGCAGTGTCTCGTTCCCTCTCGGGAAATATGCATGCACAAAACTTTTTTGAGGGAAACATTCCAGGAATTTGCTCCATATAGTGGACTTCAATAGGTGACAACGGGTTGAAGGTACAAACTGCAGTTTCAATGCAGCTTTAAGGGGCTCTACACAATCCCAGCTGAGGAATAAGTGTCTTATCTAGCAAAATGATTGGTAATTTTCTAAAAAATAAAAATATATATACTGTTTAACGACAAAGGCCTGCTCTGTGATGTGCATTATATAATCATGTTGGAAAGGTCACGTGCGATTTGTTCTTCCTTTGTTTACTTTAGTTCAAAAAGGTAGGGTAGTGCAAAAAACTCCATGTCATTTTCTCCTCCAACTTCAAAATCTCTGACATTGGCTCCGACATTCTCTTTACTTCCGCCTACGTCACGCGTGACCTTTTCAACTTGACTACGTAATGTTTGAGGTTGAGCTAGTGCAAGATGAGCATTTGTGGTTAAAGTGTAAAATTTGTTGTTGTTGTTTTAGAAAATGACCAATTGTTTTGCTAGATAAGACCCTTATTCCTTGGCTGGGATTGTGTAGAGCCCTTTTGAAGCTGCATTGAAACAATCTGGACCTTCAACCCGTTGGCTCATATTGAAGTGCACTATATGAAGAAAAATCTTATGTTTTCCTCAACATCTTGGATGACTTAGGGGTGAGTAAATTATCAGGAAATTTTTATTCTGGAAGTGAACTAATCCTTGAAATGCACAAAAGCAGGTTAACTTTAGTCATTTCCCGCATATGGTTCATTTATTTATTTATTTAATTATCAACTGATTATGAAATCATCCTGTAATACACAAGCCCAATGAGACAGGTCTTAACTAACATTTCCTCTTTAGATATGTCCATTTATAGATTATGTCATAGATTATGTCCATTTTCACATTGAGCCAATACTGAATCCGTAAAGGCAGAAGAAATGTGCCAAAGAAAACAGAAACTTGATAATGAAGGGCGCCTGAGACATTCATAAAACTAAACCACTGAAGCTATTTCATTAAGAGCTTTAATGCTCAAATATTTCTTATATTTTGTCACGGCTGCTTGATGATGTCAAATTTCTTATCTGGTATATGATGACTTTCCTGAAGTTATGTGGAAATCTGAGCTGTGTGAGGGCATTCTGTGTCACCAGCGCAACTCAACTTTCTGCTGTATTTCATTAGGTGTTTCTATGTGCATCACAGCAAGGTGACATCTGCATCAAACACGTTCTGTACTGTTTTTCATGCAACCACACCCCTCTTGCTCACAAGAACAATGGCTGTGACAAAAAACATCACAGTAAACCAGAATCAGTCTAGTTCCAAATACAACCCGAATTCCGGACATGTTGGGATTTTTTTTAAATTTAAATAAAATGAAATCTAAAAGACTTTAAAATCACATGAGCCAATATTTTATTCACAATAGAACATAGAGAATATAACAAATGTTTAAAATTTTACACTTTTATCCACTAAATGAGCTCATTTCAAATTTGATGCCTGCTACAGGTCTCAAAAAAGTTGGCACGGGGGCAACAAAGGGCTGAAAAAGCAAGACATTTTGAAAAGATTCAGCTGGGAGAACATCTATCAACTAATTAAGTTAATTGACATCAGGTCTGTAATATGATTAGCTATAAAAGGGATGTCTTAGAGAGGCAGAGTCTCTCAGAAGTAAAGATGGGCAGAGGCTCTCCAATCTGTGAAAGAGTGGATAAAAAGATTTAGGAATACTTTAAAAAACAATGTTCCTCAATGTCAAATTGCGAAGGCTTTGCAAATCTCAGAATCTGGAAAAATCTCTGTGCGTAAGGGACAAGGCCAAAGCCCTTTGTTGGATGCCCATGGTCTTCGGGCCCTCAGACGACACTGTATCACTCATCGGCATGATTCTGTCATTGACATTACTAAATGGGCCCAGTAATACTTCCAGAAACCACTGTCGGTAAACACAATCTGCCGTGCCATCTGCAGATGCCAACTAAAGCTCCATCATGCAAAAAGGAAGCCATATGTGAACATGGTCTAGAAGCGCCGTCGTGTCCATGGGCCAAGGCTCATTTAAAGTGGACTGTTTCAAAGTGGAAAAGTGTTCTATGGTCAGACGAATCCAAATTTGACATTGTTGTTGGAAATAATGTCCTCCGGGCTAAAGAGGAGGGAGACCTTCGAGCGTGTTATCAGCATTCAGTTCAAAAGCCAGCATCTCTGATGGTATGGGAGTGCATAAGTCCATACGGTATGGGCAGCTTGCATGTTTTGGAAGGCACTATGAATGCTGAAAGGTGTATATAAAGGTTTTAGAGCAACATATGCTCCCCTCCAGATGACGTCTATTTCAGGGAAGGCCTTTTGGATTTCAGCAGGACAATGCAAAACCACATACTGCAGCTATTACAACAGCATGGCTTCATAGTAGAAGAGTTTGGGTGCATAATTGGCCTGTTGCAGTCCAGATCTTTCACCTATAGAGAACATTTGGCGCATCATTAAACGAAAAATATGTCAAAGACCACCACGAACTCTTCAGCAGCTGGAAACCTATATCAGACAAGAATGGGACCAAATTCCAACACCAAAACTCCAGGAACTCATAACCTCGATGCCCAGACGTCTTCAAACTGTTTTGAAAAGAAGAGGAGATAATACACCATGGTAAACATGCCCCAGTCCCAACTATTTTGAGACCTGTAGCAGGCATCAAATTTGAAATGAGCTCATTTCGTGCATAAAATTGTAAAATTTCTGTTTAAACATTTATGTTATCTATGTTCTATTATGAATAAAATATTGGCTCATGCGATTTGAAATTCTTTTACTTTTCATTTTATTCAAATTTAAAAAAGGTCCAAACATTTATGGAATTCGGGTTGTATGAGCCTTCATGACCAGTGGAGGAAGCAGTCAATGAATGAGTGGTACCTCATGAGGAGAGGAAGGGAGGGAGGAAGGCTCCTCCATGTGCAACAATTTCTTGATGCCCAGCATGACTCTGTCTCGACGGTATTGTCTATAGAGCTTTTCTTTAGGGCACAGATCCAGATTGAATCTCAGGTCTATTGCTGAGCTGAGAACAGTGGGAAAATGTCAGATTTGTGGTGCTTCAACTATAAAAGTTATATCTTATTGTACACAACTCACAGAAGCCAGTTTTGTTCATTGTGATTATACATACCACTCCTCCAAGGAAAGCTCTAAGTATACATTGGTCATCTGTGAAATGACAATAACAGACATTACCACAATCCAGATCAAAGACAGAAGAAGGCAGGGAGAGAAGAAAAAAAGAAACAAATGTGACAACAGCAGAAGAGGAGAGTTCTTACATTTTAACAATATAATAATCTATATTTAAGCTACTGTGCTATAAAAGTAAATATGACACGATTGATTTTCCTTTTAAAAACTTTCTTAAAGAGAAAGTGTTTCTCAAATATATAAAACTTACTTTTCCTATAAGAAATGACACCAGTACTGTTTGTCCAACTTTAAGTTTAGAGATGTCATATGAAGCCATACCCAACATTTCATCCACAACATAGTTAGCATCCATTAATGTCAGCTGGAAACAAGAGACAGAAATCATATCATTGACTGTACGTACACTGCTAAGAACAGTGCGTTCCAAAAACCTGATCAACATAAAAAAATTGAAGAAAGGTTCAAATTACTAGTTGGAAATAGCAAGGCCTTATTACTATTATTATATTACTATAACAATAGTAAACAAAGGCAAACCTGTTTGGAAACCCATCTGGTGCAACTAGTGGGCCAGAAATTACACACTTTTGCACCTTTTATATTCATTTCTGCTCCTCTGTTGTGTAGTGAATAGCAAATTACATTATTATAGTGACTGTAATGTTGAAGAAGTGCTAACTAAGTTTAGATTAGGAACAGAAATTACTTTTGTTTCTCTTTACCTTAAGCACATTGTTTTGGTTGGGGTCGAGGATGAATTCAAATGCCTCATTCCACTCTGGATGGATGTTGTTGTCTATATGTCGTGTTTTCTTTCTGCTCTCTGGGGAAGTGGGGATGAACAACTCCACATATGGGTCGGGGGTATCCACTGAAAGCATGTTTAGTTTGTTTGTTAGAAGCAATCATGATTTATTCTGTAAAATACCCAAATCAAGTCTCATCCCTTTGAGTTTAGTAGCTTAAAACTGATGAAGACAATGCATTATGCTGTGTGAAGTACAATGCCTGTTCTGTAAGTATAGAAAAGTATAGAAAATAAGTACTCACACAGGTCTCCAAGAGGTCCCTTGGTGACATTTTCAGCTCGCAACACTTTCACTATGAGTTTGTGTGAGATTTGCTGTTCAACCTAAAAAATACACAGAACACTCAGCTCACCACCATTACTGTTGCTTGTGCTTCCCCTTCTACTAAAACTACTAATAATAATCTTTATCATCATTGATAAGTGTATACAGAAAAATCTTTCTATGGACTTAAAGGGTTAGTTCACCCCAAATGAAAATTCTGTCATTAATTACTCACCCTCATGTCGTTCCAAACCCGTAAGACCTTCGTTCATCTTCAGAACACAAATTAAGATGTTTTTGATGAAATCGGAGAGCTATCTGACACTCCATGGACAGCAACACAACTGAAATGTTCCCAGGTCCAGAAACGTAGTAAATACATCGGTAAAATAGTCTATGTGACATCAGTGGCTCAACTTCTGTTTTGCGATGCTACGAGAATACTTTTTTTTGCGCAAAGAAAACAAAAATAACATAATTTACTCAACCATTCTTCTCCCCTGAGTTACGTCTTCCGCCATTTTGGAGAGTACGTCAGAACGTATTTCACGTAATCAGCATTGTTTATGTTCGGGGGGAAAGCGCGCGCATGAACGTAATCTGCGTAGTAAGTGTTGTTTACGCTTAGGGGAAAGCATGCGTATGCGTTGTGATACTCTCTAAAATGGTGGACGACGTAACTCGGGGGAGAAGAATGGTTGAGTAAATTGTTATTTGTGTTTTCTTTGTGCAAAAAAAAAGTATTCTCGTAGCGTCGCAAAACTGAAGTTGAGCCACTGATGTCACACATGGACTGTTTTACCGATGTATTTACTACGTTTCTGGACCTGGGAACATTTCAGTTGTGTTGCTGTCCATGGAGTGTCAGATAGCTCTCCGATTTCATCAAAAACATCTTAATTTGTGTTCCGAAGTTGAACGAAGGGCTTATGGGTTTGGAACGACATGAGGGTGAGTAATTAATGACAGAATTTTCATTTTGGGGTGAACTAACCCTTTAATAATTCTAGTTTTTACCTTTTAAAATTTGAATGCATTTCTATCTTTGTCACATGTTCAATGTGTTTTGAGTCTGTTTTCAGTTTGTTTTCTGTTCTACCTGTCTTGACCTAGTTTTCTTGTGTTCCCTGATTAGTTCATTCATATCCACCTGTGTCTGATTAATTATCTCTTTGGTCTCTGTTCATTTAAGCCCTGTGTTCTCCTGAGTTCTTTTGTCCTGTATTACCTTTAGTTGATGTGTTTGTGGTTGTGAGTTCTCCTGGTTATTCTCCTGTCTCCTGAGTTTAAGTTTGAATTAATGACTGTTTATTTTGGATTTCTCCTGCATCATGCACATCTCTACAGCCACACACCGTTACAATCTTTACATCTAACTCTAAATTTAGGGGAAAACGGAAGTGCCAATAAAAGAGACAAAGCCCATAAGTGCACTGTTGGGGGTTGGTGTAATTAACATATCTTTTTTACACCAATATATTGTCACTTTGAGGTGGTTAGCCAGAAGCATAAAAATATCTCCCTTAAACTTGATATTTAAGAGAATTTATGTGGAGCCTGACTTCATAAAACAAAGTTTGATGTATGGCTTGTAGCATATAAATTGTCTGTTTCTGTTTACATAATGTGTCCACATAATTTTGCTCTTTACTTGTAAGCCAGCATTGGCCTATCTAGAGCAAAAAACCTGTCCAAAAAAAGGCTATGAATGTTATATCATGGCATTCCCACTGATGCACATCAGCATTTGTGTAAACTTAACAGAAAACAAGAAGTTCTTGGAAAACCAAAATAGCGGTTTTCTTAAACCATCTGTGCTGACAAACTGTCTTATGTTTTGGCTTACCACCTTGAAAGCCACACTCCACTATTATAGACTTTTAATGCTATTTTTATGCATAAATCTGATATTTTTTCTACTTACAAAGATGTGATGATCTGTGAGAGACATGGTGCCTTCACCACTAAATTAGACAAAACTGGCCAGTTATCCAGAATTCCTCAAAGAACTTTGCTCCCAGAGAAGGTGTCTATGCCACTGGACATCTAAATGCACTGAAAAAAAAAAAAAAAAAAAAAAAACTAATTTTTAATGATGTGAATAGGGACAAAACTAAAATGAAATTACATGGAAAGAGAGGTTTAGAGTTATACACTCACACAAAGAACATACAACACACAAAGACTAAAAAACACTCACACATAAATGACATTTGTTATTCTAATACAACTAACACTATATTTACTAAAGACATGGTTAGGATTGTAAAGAATGATTACAAATTCTAAAAAGCAACAAAAATGTTTAAATTTAATCTGCCTTATCTTGCATTAAGAACCAAATGAGCAGGGCATTGGTCCAAGTGTGTGTGCATGTTGTGTACGAGTAAGGAAGGAATAGTGATAGGCTTTACAGATGGACTGAAATGAAGACAAAATAAGCCTATTAAAAACGGGAAGTGTGCGGTGAATCAACAAAGATAGTGTCTGTGGCAGGATGAAACTGTTAAAAGTCTGACTTCCACAGTCTGAGCGGCATTCTGACACGCACTGAGCACAAAGTCTGGTTAACTGCAATGACTACGACAACAGTTAGGCTATATAAAAATCACTATAAGCATGTGTTTAGAAGTCAGCATTAAAATTGCATGCATTATAGAGTGAATATTGTGCAATCCGGAAGCTAAAATTGCGTAACGGAGAATGTCAGGTTAATCCATAAAAACTTCGGCACAAAAGCACGAATACACATCAGTCATTGACCTGACTGGACCTTGGGTGATGCACGACGCTTTTGATGCTCATCAGTGCGTGTAATTTTCACACTGAGCCCCAGAGCGCGTTCTCTTCACTGCAGAATGGACATGGTCACGTAGACATGACAAAAACACATTAAGACAAATCAAATCAATAAGATAGTTCCTCGAAACTCTCATTAACAATCAATGTATTATATTACATGCATACTGATCTATTTTATTGAAGTAGGGTGCAATTAATACAAGTTTTTATGAAATGAAACTCTGCCACCAAATCCGTTATTTTTTAAAATTACTAAAACTACAACGTGCTACACTCCGATCTCGCACATGATCTACATTCTGATTTTGCTAAGAAAAGGTTTATTTGATTGCAGGGCGATTCTCAACACTGAAGATCTGAGACAGATCGATCATCTGTCAACAGTGCCGTTATATGGCCTATCACAAAACTTCCTGCAGGCTGCAGCTGTTCTGTAGTTTAACGTCAAAGTCCTAGATGAACATAGATGTGCTTTTGACATTTATACAGCGTATTCTGAAACTAATGGAAACTTTTTAAAACACGCAGTTGCCCTTAAACTATCAGGTTACACTTACAGAGCTGACGTTTTCCCCGAGCTTAGCACCGCTATTTTCACGTGACGTGATGTTATATGAACTACAGCTTACCTGCAGTAAACAACTAACAGACTGAGTAATTAACCTTTCATCTTACCCTGGGCTGGAGTGCACACCAAAAAAAAAAAAAAATCAGTCGTCTTCTGTGCAGAGAGTGCGCTTCTATCAGCAGAAAAAAGAGGAGGAGGTACTACAGCAGGCTTCCTATGATGATAAAGTCTCATCTTCGTCCAGCTGTATCGTTCCTTGTCCTGCTCTGTGTGCATTGCTTTTCATATTGCTGACAGATTACACATTACTTGACTGTAGAGTACTGTAAATTTGTTATATTATGGGCTATAAAAAGCACTATTATATAGCACAATAAAGCATTATTATACAGAATGAAAAAGTTACAAAGGCAAATGTCTTTTTTCTATATGTTTCAAATGTTTTCTTTATGATTAACAATCATAAAGAAAGAGTGACGTTTTCCCGAGGTAACAGTCAGCAGAGATGAAGAGGAAAACAGGTTTGTCTTGCTAGCGGACCTGGATATTGTGCGGCTGAGTCATTCATTTCTGCCACAAGGTGGCAGTTCCTTATGCGATATGAACTTAAACAGGTGATCGCAGAACACGAGGATTATAAAGAAGATTAATGACAAAAAAAAAACGAATCTTTAAAAAGGCTCGTTCAAAACACATATGTTACGTTTATATAAATGTAATCTTTGTATTCATGTTGGTTTCAAATATTTTTATGTAGGCCTAATGCATTAACGATGATTATTTAATATGGACTGAATGTTTAAAATAGTATTGCTTACTTATCATTAAACAGTATTGCTTTTGTGTTTTAAGAATTAATAAAAAACTATTCCAATCGACTTGTGGTAACATTTGAAATTTTGTCCTATTTTCCTTTTAAATTTAATTGAATGAGACTTTCCCCCTTTTTTACAATCTCGAGATTAACCCTTGTATGGTGTTCCGGTCTATGGGACCCGTTTTCACTTTTTATTAAAAGAAAAATTATACTATTATTTTTTCAGACTCAGACTCATTGGCCTTGGCTCATTTTCCGTGAAGAACATTTGTCAGTACAAATTTTCAATGACCACACACTGTACACCCTCCCTCCCTCCCTCCCTCACACACACACACACACACACTTATATTACATACAGGATGTTCGGGTCCACTGGGGCTAATAAAAGAATGGAAATTTTAGGTCCTTTGTACCTTCACTCTGTCCTCCTACCTATCTGGGACTCCTAATAGTATGTGTAGGTGTGTTTATGTGTGTGTGTGTGTGTGTGTGTGTGTGAGAGAGAGAGAGAGAGAGAGAGAGAGAGAGTCTGTGAGAGTGTGAGTGTAAATGTAAGTTTTGTGTTTCTGCCCCTGCCATTCCCACACAAGGTTGTAGCACTTTAATTCATAAATTTGATCTAACAAAGATAAAGGGCAAATTTTGACCATATATGCTGTTTATATTTCTTGTAATTGGGAAGAAGTAAACATCTGTTGAGTATTTTAATATATAATTTTTGATTGTGTTGAATTAAAACCCCAAAACTGCAGCGGGTCCACCAGACCCATGAACACTGGCTGAGTAACAAAAATATGAACACCACACAAGGGTTAAACCACCACATAGGCGTCCCACAAAAAAATAAAAATAATAATAAAAAAATAGAAAGAAAAGATCTAAATGTAGGCTATTTTAATTCAGAATTTGACTCGAATTATAAAGAATTTAAATAAAATTGATTTACAATGCATTTTCTGTTTGATCCAGAGAAAGAATCCGTAGGCTATCAACCCATCAACTAATGTGATCACTTAGCAGAGGGTTTATCAAATTATTATTATAATTATTATTACAGTTTATTAGAAACAGTTTTCTTTTGCTTCCTATTGGTAAGTGACAAAAAAAAAAGATAAATTGACAAGACATAAATAAACTATGAATCTGTTATCTTATCTCCGGACAGCCTTCGGGATATTAGGCTAGTTTATGACATCCAATAATCCGATAATCAGTAGGTAGGCTATCAATGACTACGTTTACATGCGCACGAATAATGCGATTATTTCCAATAATCAGAGTAAGGACTTAATCGCATTTTGATGTTTACATGTCAAGA
>JAFVLL020014526.1:0-21605 GCA_021397915.2 Tor tambroides | reverse complement strand
TACTCAGGTGGTAGATAAGCATGTCACATCTTCTGTGTTTTTTTACTCATTAAAACCAAATGCGTTCATCAGTGATTGTACATCAAAGGCAGTGTATTGTGTGCATTTTATTTTGTGGTTTCAGTGGAATGAATGGGACTGAAGCGCTCAAACGTGCACGAGCCTTCGTCACTGACACTCAACGTGATTTCAAAAGCAACACATTTCAGCGCCTTTTATTTAACACAAACGAACTAAATTATTACTCTGCTACTCAACTAGAGATGTTTCATTTGTTACAGGTGTGTCTCTACAGTGAAATGTTTTAAAAAACTCACT
Organism: Tor tambroides; assembly: GCA_021397915.2. Classification (NCBI taxonomy): domain Eukaryota; kingdom Metazoa; phylum Chordata; class Actinopteri; order Cypriniformes; family Cyprinidae; genus Tor; species Tor tambroides. Next base: position 21,287 of record JAFVLL020014526.1, on the reverse strand, counting down.
TTTCAATGACGTAGGTGTCGCATTTACAGGGGAATATCCGATCTGTCCGATTAAAAGGCAGGCGCAAATGCACGAATCCGATTCATATCTGATTTATTTCCACATATGAATGAGGCCTGAAACCGATCGGAGAATATCGGAATTCATGTGATTTTTTCCTGCTTACACGGCCGTGGGCCATATCCGGAATTGTGTCACTTGAATTGTGCAGTATAAATGCGGTCAAAAAGTCACAATAACCTTTTTTTAAAATGTGTTTATCCCATGGCAGAAATAAGCTTGCATAGATTGGCATTTACCTGTGTGTATAAAGTGTAGGAAGGTTCTCCAGGACGGGGCGGATCAGCCATGACATCCAGAGCGATCTGACCAATCACAGGAGGGCATAGATCTCCTGTCAGAAGAACCTCAGTGTAGAACAGTACAGCTTCATCAACATTCACCAGCTCCATAAAACCCGTCCTGAAACCACACCTGCATCAAACACTGAATGAGCACACTTACTGGAGATGTCCCAGTGACGTTTACTGTTTTTAAATTAAATTAAACGAGCGATGTTTCTTGATCAGCAAATCAGCATATTAGAACGATTTCTGAAGGATCATGTGACACTGAAGACTGGAGTAATGATGCTGAAAATTCAGCTTTGATCACAGAAATAAATTACAGTTTTATCAGATATTCACATAGAAAACAGTTACGTTAAATTTTAATAATATTTCACAATTTCTACTGTATTTTTGATCAAATAAATGCAACTTTGGTGAGCAGAAGAGACTCTTTCACGTTCATTTAATATGTTCATTTGGTTTCATTAGCTCTGATATAATGAAAGATTGATTGTGAAAAACTCACTCTCCCATGATGCCGTTGGAGAGCGAATGCAGCGAGGCCAGCTGAACTCTATCACAAAAAGGTTCGCCCATCTCAGCCAGAACACGCTTATAGGACACAAACTCTGAGCCGTCTCCAAAAACTGTGTCCTGATAAACCTGAGACAGAAAAAATATCACTATTAACAAAAACAAACATGACGACTGAATGAAGATTAAATCCAAAACACTTTCCTCATCGACCAACAAGAAAAGCTCTTCGTCTGCAGCAAAGCGAATCACATCCTGAATGGAGTCTCTGCTCTGAACATGCCCTGGAAAACCCACATATTTATATCACAGATTATCATTTCACTAACAGTATGGTGACACTATAATATTCTGCCTTGGAGTATCATGTACTTCAGTTTTGGCATCACAGAATAGAATTCAAAGTCATTTTATCACTTGGATCAAACCTTTAACCCCTGTAATTAATAATTCAGTTTTAGACGGCTAATGAATCTCTTTTCTGTGTGCGTTTTTCTATTAGGACTGAACAATACAGATTACAAAAATTACCCTTAATATATTTCAGCCTTTTGACAATATTAGATGCATAATTTATATATTTACTTTTTTAAAACATATTTTACTTTCAAACATTTCAACCAAAGAGCCACTGATTATTGCATTGTTGTTATTGCAAAATACTTAATATAAGAAATAAAATAGAGTAAAAAATGCTATTTTTTACATGTTTACTATATGCAAAAATATTTTTGAGAGTTTTGATTCAAGGCTTAATTGAATGGAAAATTTTGATTTTACTTCTTGTAAAAAAAAAAATTCAGAATTGAGAGACATAAACTCAGAACTTTGAGAGGGAAAGTCTAAATTTTGAGATATAAACTCACAATTGCAATAAAAAAGGAAGAATTATGAGATAAGTTGAAATTATAATTTTTTTAAAAAAAAAATTTATTTTACTTATTTATTGTTTATTATTATACTTATATATGTCATTCCAGAAAAAACTGAATCACCCGATATAAAAAAATCAGTGTATATTAAAAAAGAAAAGAAAAAAAGTTGAGTTTATACCTCAAAAAATATTTTAAAAAGGTAATTATGACTTTTTATTCTCACAATTCTGAATTTTTCCTCACAGTTCTTAGTTTATATCTCCAAACTGCTAGAGAAAAAGTCTGAATTGTGAGATAAAAAGTTGCAATTATCTTTTTATTTATTTATTTTTTAAACATCTTAATATATACACAAGTTATGAAACCAAGAAGAATTGCTACATTTTTCTAATGAGCTGCTCAACTGAAAGGTGTATTAACATCATCATAATTTTTACAGTGCTGCTTCATATTTTCATATTACCAGTGAAATCATAATTAATATATTGTGTATGTATTGTCCTGTACCTGTGGGGTTGCCAGGGTTGCTTATGTAAATCGCCCGTGGAAAGCACCGCCCTCTCGACGCCTGAATGGCTCTGTTTAGCTCCGCCCTCTCCATGCTCCACCCACTCTGTTCTCGCAGCTGATAGGTCACCGGAACCACACCCATCCTCTCCAGGAGGCGTGTCAGAGTGTGAGGGGCGGGGTCTGGGATCATAACCGCAGACACGCCCTCTGACTGACACAGCAGCCGCAGCATCACCTGTTTGTTAACGATATGAGCTTAATGAACTTTATCACTGATAAAGGCCATCAGCAGCAGACCTTTATTCCACAATAAAAAGCTTTTCTGCAATATGTCTCTAATCACCCACAGCTGAAGTTATAATATAAATGAATTTGGCCTGTACCATCAAAGCTCTCTGGGTGTCAACAGTGATGAAGACTTGCTCTGGACTGGACGGGATGCCTCCGTCCTGCAGAGAAATGGACTTTGCTATAGTGTTTCTCACATACATCGATCCACAGGACTCAGTGTACGAACCTGAAAAGAGAAGTGACCAGACAGCCAATCAGATTGTGAGTCTCACAGGTCACGTGACAGTTTTAGCAAAACCACAGACATTAAAATACACATTCAAATGGAGAAATGTAATGTTTTTGTCATTAAAAAATGAATATGTTATACATTTCATGTTATGTACTACACATAGTAATTGTATAAAAAAAGAATACATAAAATAGATTATAGATTATATATATTTTATTCAAAAATAAAATAAAATTGAATGTATTTTGTACAGATATACATACTTATATAATATGTAATATATAACAATATATTTAGAACTTAAGAAATCCAAATAATATTTTACAAACAAACAATAATAGATAAATTATAATATTTATTGTAATTGATCTATTATCTATTATTGTTTGTTTGTAAAATATATTTTGTTTGTAAAATATGACTTATCATATTTTACAAAAACAATAATAGATAAATTATCATATTTATTATATTATTAATTTTAATATTATTATATTTATTATATTTTGTATATATAAAACAACATATAATATGTAATATATAACAATATATTTAGAACTTAAGAAATCCAAATCATATTTTACAAACAAACAATAATAGATCAATTATAATATTTATTATAATTTATATATTATCTCTTATTGTTTGTAAAATATCATATTTTGTTTGTAAAATATGACTTATATTTTACAAACAATAACAGATAAATTATAATATTTATTACATTATTAATTTTAATATATATTATTATATTTATTATATTTTGTATATATAAAACAACAAAATATACATTACAATTTTATATATATTTCATTTCATATATACATATTTATATAATATGCAACAAATAATATATAGTATATACACAATTTTTTTTATATATATATATATATACTACATTATATACACAATAAATTATAAATTACCAATATTAAATGTGTTATATATTATAAGTATTTTTACATATTTGATGTATTTTACATATATATCATATTACCACAATATAGACATTCACGGGCAAATCTCAAAAAAAAAAAAAAAAAGATATATCAATATAAAATGTATATAAGCACTGACAATTTTCCACAAACACTCAGCATCTTTACCGATACTTCCTCCATCAAAATGACACAGGAGTTTCTGAGCTCTGAGACGAGCATCAGCAGGAAGAGCTTCGCCCTGCAGAATTCTGGGATACACACATCCAGCTGCGACCTGACAGACACAAGACAACATGAAACGCCATTCTCTAATGTAACCTGTTTCAGGATATTCAGCAAGCAAGCAAAAGTTCTTTCAGAAGCAGAGTGCGTTGTTACATATTGACGAAACATTATGAGGAGAAAGTGTTCATTGGGCTATATTAACGCTCACTGAATCATTCACAATAAAACCAGCAATGTGCATTAAAAAAGGTAATAGAGTCAGTTTTGTTCGGACATTCTGTTCCACAAAGTCAAAGTGCAGGTCACACTGTGCTCACCTGTAATTCAGTCATATGCTCAATATATCACTTATTTAAGTAACAATTAACAACTCGTCAGACCTGTCTCACAAAGGTTATTGGCTTAATTCCAGCACTGTGAGAGTCTCCAGAACTCAAATCCAGAACCTTCCTGAAGAACCGGTTCATATTCAGCCCCTGACAAAGGAGAGGTGAGATGACGTTAACAAGGGCCTAGAATTTATAGGGACGCTTAGGGACACTGAGTGAGTCATTTAAGCTGGAACTGCTCTGATTGATTCGAACTCGTGACTTCGATCATTCAGTTCAAGTGATTCACTTGCAAAAAACAGATAAAAAGAGCCATTCATTTTTGAGTTTCGACATTGCAATGATTTTAAAGAACACAGGTGAAATGGAGCTTTTCAACAGTTACACCATTGCATCGAAAAATGAGTCACAGTTTCGAACTGCTCCAATCAGATCGCGAATCATTTGATTCAGATTGGAACTTCGGAGCTAGTTCGTGAATATCATTCAGATCGGAACTTCAGAGCTAGTTCGTGAACATCTTTTGATTCGGATCGGAACTTCAGAGCTAGTTCGTGAACATCTTTTGATTCAGATCAGAACTTCGGCGCTAGTTCGTGAATATCTTTTGATTCAGATCAGAACTTCGGCGCTAGTTCGTGAATATCTTTTGATTCAGATCGGAACTTCGGCGCTAGTTCGTGAATATCTTTTGATTCAGATCGGAACTTCGGAGCTAGTTCATGAACATCTTTTGATTCAGATCGGAACTAGTTTGTGAACATCTTTTGATTCAGATCGGAACTAGTTCGTGAACATCTTTTGATTCAGATCGGAACTTCGGAGCTAGTTCGTGAATATCTTTTGATTCAGATCAGAACTTCGGAGCTAGTTCGTGAATATCTTTTGATTCAGATCGGAACTTCGGAGCTAGTTCGTGAACATCTTTTGATTCAGATCGGAACTAGTTTGTGAACATCTTTTGATTCAGATCGGAACTAGTTTGTGAACATCTTTTGATTCAGATCGGAACTTCGGAGCTAGTTCGTGAATATCTTTAGATTCAGATCGGAACTTCGGAGCTAGTTCGTGAACATCTTTTGATTCATACCGGAACTTCAGAGCTAGTTTGTGAATATCTTTTGATTCAGATCAGAACTTCTGAGCTAGTTCGTGAACATCTTTTGATTCAGATCGGAACTTCTGAGCTAGTTCGTGAACATCTTTTGCTTCAGATCCAACTTGAACTAGTTAAGTGAATATCTTTTTGATTAGGATCGAACTTGAGCTAGTTCGTGAATATCTTTTTAGCGGATCAGGAACTTGGTTAGTTAGTTCGTGAATATCTTTTTGCTTGATCGAACTTGAGCTGAGTTATTGAACATTATCTTTTGATTAGGATCGAACGAACTCGGAGCTTAGTTACGTGAATATCTTTTAGCTTCGGATCGGAACTTGAGCTAGTTATTGAACATCTTTTGATTAGGATCGAACTTGGGCTAGTTAAATGAACATCTTTTGATTCAGATCGAACTTGGACTAGTTCGTGAACATCTTTTGATTCGGATCGGAACTTCGGAGCTAGTTCGTGAACATCTTTTGATTCAGATTGGAACTTCGGGACTAGTTCGTGAACATCTTTTGATTCGGATCGGAACTTCGGAGCTAGTTCGTGAATATCTTTTGATTCAGATCGGAACTTCGGAGCTAGTTCGTGAACATCTTTTGATTCATACCGGAACTTCAGAGCTAGTTTGTGAATATCTTTTGATTCAGATCAGAACTTCTGAGCTAGTTCGTGAACATCTTTTGATTCAGATCGGAACTTCGGAGCTAGCTCGTGAACATCTTTTGATTCAGATCGGAACTAGTTCGTGAATATCTTTTGATTCAGATCGGAACTTCTGAGCTAGTTCGTGAACATCTTTTGCTTCAGATCGGAACTTCGGAGCTAGTTCGTGAATATCTTTTGATTCGGATCGGAACTTGAATAGTTCGTGAATATCTTTTGATTTGGATCGAACCAGAGCTAGTTGATTGAATATCTTTTGCCCGGATCGGAACTTGAACTGGATTAAGTGAACATCTTTTGATTAGATCGGAACTTGGTGCGACAGTTAAGTCGAACATCTTTTGATTCGGATCGGAACTTGAGCTAGTTCGTCGAACATCTTTTGATTCGATCGGAACTTGAATTAGTTCGTGAACATCTTTTGATTCAGATTGGAACTTCGGGGCTAGTTCGTGAACATCTTTTGATTCAGATTGGAACTTCGGGACTAGTTCGTGAACATCTTTTGATTCGGATCGGAACTTCGGAGCTAGTTCGTGAATAATTTTTGATTCGGATCGAACTTCGGGACTAGTTCGTGGGAACATCTTTTGGTCGGATCGGAACCGGAGCTAGTTCGTGAATAATTTTGATTCAGATCGGAACTTCGGAGCTAGTTCGTGAACATCTTTTGATTCGGATCGGAACTTCGGAGCTAGTTCGTGAACATCTTTTGATTCAGATCGGAACTTCGGAGCTAGTTCGTGAATATCTTTTGATTCGGATCGGAACTTCGGAGCTAGTTCGTGAACATCTTTTGATTCGGATCGGAACTTCGGAGCTAGTTCGTGAATAATTTTGATTCAGATCGGAACTTCAGAGCTAGTTCGTGAACATCTTTTGATTCGGATCGGAACTTTGGAGCTAGTTCGTGAACATCTTTTGATTCAGATCGGAACTTCGGAGCGGATTCTCGAATCATTTCACGAAATTAATGATTCTCAATCCACGCTCCGAAGTCCCGATCTGAAACGATGGTTCGTGAATCTGTTTTTCAGATTTCTTTTTTGTTTTGTTTTTATTAAACAATACAAAACATCAATCCATTAAGGCAGTACAGTTATAAAAACAAACACCATTGATAAATTATGGTTAGTGTAGCAAACCATGGTTAATTTGTTGTTACCATGGTTTAACTATAGTAACCATATTTTTTTCACCTTTAGAGGACTCGCAGGATGACTATAGAGATCCAGTTTTTATTGCTTTAGGATTAACAGAACTTTGGATAGTTTCCATTTACTCCTCTAGATAGGCCTAAACTCCGAATATAGAAAAGAGCGATTTAGAGCCAGATTTTTATGTATGTGAAATTTCGCAGGAAACACAAATTAAGTTTTATTTTCCTATATTCTGCTAGTAAAATTTACAAATAATTACATAAAGACAGTAGCACACTGAATATGAAATTTTAAAGTAGAAAGCCTGTAATACATAATCCAAAAATCTTCATTTACAATTTTGAAAAAACATTTTTTACAGTGTGGATGACAACTGCTGACTCGTGTAATTTAACTAAATAAAGTTAATAAAATAAGTCAATAACTTATTATTATAAAAATAACACCCATATATACATAACCAATATTAAAAGAAGAAACTTCAATACTTAAAAAAAATTTGATTATTTTTAATAATTAGAAGACATTTTATATTTTACTGTAAATGCATGATAGAAACAAATAAAATTGGGTCACATTTTATTTTCACATCCAGTTCTCTCTATTAACTATGAATTTTCCCTCAATAAACGCCTAATTATGGCTTATTAATAGTTAGTAAGTTTCACTGTATCTTACATTTAGAGAGTTACTGTATCTTTTCGCATTCTTTTTTCCATTTAAATCACAATAACGTGTTTATATGACTATTTAATGTGTATTATTTCACCTGCTCTTCCTCAGCTGATGGTCGTCTGGTTATTTTCTTCAGATCAGACATATCTTTAGACGTCTTCTGTTTGGCAAACAGCTCAGTGTCTCTCCTCTCATGCAATATATGACTGCGTTCAGTCTCTGTAACGCTCAGTCATGTTTCATACAGCATAAGCAGCACACGTTCACACTGCACTGTAAGCAGACGTGATGCACCGTTTTCATCTTCCTTTGGTAGCTTCAGATTACCTGGATTTACTCAGTTAAACATTTGCACAGCAGTTCACAGAGGATCACGCAATCATGTAAATAAGTCACATAAAAATACCTTTATTAGTCTGTAAAAATACACATGCACAATGTGCAAAAGCCAATATACACAATCATATAATATGCACAATCTGAGTGTGTGTCTGTGTGTTTGACTCCCTATTAAGCGGGAGGTTTACTATAGACTAGATGGTGTTCATCTTGTTTTGTCAGGACACTGGATCTTGTAGCCCACTCTATACGCCTTCAGATACACATGCGCCTGATTTATCCTGCAACCACAGAAAACACATCCAAACTCATCAACAGCGACAGTAAAGACATTTATCATGTAACAAAAGATTTGTATTTCTATTTTATTTCTATTCATCTGTGAATCCTGAAAAATAAAATGTATCACAGTTTTCACAAAAATATTGTGCAGCACAACTGTTTTCAACATTGATAATAATCAGAAATGTTTCTTGAGCAGCAAATCAGCATATTAGAATGATTTCTGAAGATCATGTGACACTGAAGACTGGAGGAATGAAGCTGAAAATTCAAACCTGACATTTTTGACTTAGTGGGGACATCTGGCCGGTCCTCACAAGGGAAACAAATGGTTAAAAATACTAAATGAAGTTTATCTTAAAATGTAAAAATGCAAAAAGGTTTCTGTGATGGGTAGGTTTAGGGGTAGGGTTGGTGTAGGGTGATAGAAAATATTGTTAGGTCAGTATAAAAACAATAGAAGTCTATGAAAGTCCTCACAAGTATAGCAAAACAAACGTGTGTGTGTGTGTGTGTGTGTGTGTGTGAGTGTCTGTGTGTGTCTTTGTCTGTGTGCGTGTGTGTACGTGTACGTGAGTGTGTATGTGAGTGTGTGTGTGTGTGTTTTTGTGACATATGAGGACAAATTTGTATAATGACATGGGTATGTCATAGGTATTACAAGGAGAAGTGACTTATGAGGACACTGCCCCATGTCCCCATTTTTCAAAACACTTATAAATCATACAGAATGAGTTTTTTTGAGAAAGTAAAAATGCACAAAGTTTCCTGTAAGGGGTAGGGTTGGTGTAGGGTTGGTGTAGGGCGATAGAAAATACGGTTTGTACAGTATAAAAACCATTACGCCTATGGAATGTCCCCACAACTCACAAAAACAAACATAAGTGTGTGTGTGTGTGTGAGTGCACTTGTACAGCTATCTTTGTGAGGGCTGGTTTGAGTTTTAGACCATCGGAGTGAGGACAAAATTGTAAAGTGAGGACATTTTGGCCGGTCCTCACTTTCTGAGAGCCCTTTAAAGGCCTGTTTGAGGGTCAAGACTTGGTTTTAGGGGTCAGGTTATAATTGGGTAAAGGGTAGGTTTAGGGTAAGGGTTTGGGTGAGGCACTTAGTTCTGATGGGTAGGGTTAGGGTAAGGAGCTAGAGATTGCATTGTGTCAATGAATGTCCTCACAAAGATAGCTATACAGAGTTGTGTGTGTGTGTGTGTGTGTGTGTGTGTGTGTGTGTGTGTGTGTGTGTGTGTGTGTGTTCTTACAGTTTCTCACAGCGGATGCCGCTCGTCCCCGTCACACACACACAGGTGTTCAGCGGCCCGCAGACGCCTCCATGCTGACAGGGAGGAACACACGGCGTGGTGACGGCTACACACGCACACACACACACACACACACACAAAATTACATGAACAAAAATACACATCACTGAACATAAACACAACACATGATGATCAGAAGAATGAAACTGAACTGAACTGAACAGAATCTGATCTGAACTGAACTGTAGAATCACTGCAAACTGAACTGAACAGAATCTCAAAAGAACAAAAGAATCAATGCAAAACTACAATCTGAACAAAAGAACTACTGTAAACTGAACTGAACGTCAAATGATATCTTGATTGAATAATAATAATAATGATGATGTACTAACAAATGAACAATTATCAATGTCATGATTAATGAAGCGGTGATGACAATAATTCTTCAGTGCTCATGTATACATAAGTCATAATGAACAAATAATAACTGTTATGTCATTGTGAAGGAATAATGATGATGTCATGATGGCTGAGTGAACGATGTCATGATAATGGATGATGATGTCACAGTGAGTTGAACACTGAATGATGTCACATGCCTGTCTCACAGAGGCTTCCAGTAAATCCATCCGCACACTGGCATCTGTTGAGTCCCACACACACCACCGTTTCTACACGCCGACACACACCTGATGGGTTCTGAGGAGGAAAACACACACATACACACGTTTGTTTTGTGGTTTACGGGGACTCTCCATAGGCGTAATGGTTTTTATACCGTACAAACTGTATGGGCTATTGCCCTACACCAACCCTACACCTAAACCTACCCCTTACAGGAAACTTTCTGCATTTTTAGATTTTCAAAAAAACACCATTTAGTATGTTTTTTAAGCCTTTTGAATTACGGAGACATAGGCAGTGTCCTCATAAACCACCTTCAAATTGTAATACCTCTGTCATACCCATGTCATTAAACACATTTTGTCCCCGTAAACCACAAAAACCAGTACACACACACACACACACACACACACACACACACTCACACACACACACTCACACACACACACACACGAAACACACATATACAGGTGAATTTGTTTTTGTGATCTTAAAGAATTTTAAAATTATTTTGAAAGATGTCTCTTCTGCTCACCAAGGCTGAATTTATTAGATAAAAATACAGTAAAAATCTGAAATATTATTATGATTTAAAATAGTTTTCTATGTGAATATCTGTTAAACTGTAATTTATTTCTGTGATGCGCAGCTGTATTTTCAGCATCATTACTCCAGTCTTCAGTGTCACATGATCTTCAGAAATCATTCTAATATGCTGATTTGCTGCTCAACAAACATTTCTGATTATTATCAATGTTGAAAACCATTGTGCTGCACAATATTTTTGTGGAAACGGTGATAAATTTTATTTTTCAGGATTCTCAGATGAATAGAAAGTTCAAAAGAACAGCATTTATTTGAAATAGAAATCTTTTGTAACATTATAATTGTCTTTACTGTCACTTTTGATCAATGTAATAAGCCCTTGATAAATAAAAGTATTAATTTCTTTCTTTCTTTCTTTCAAAAATAAAATAAATAAATAAATCTTACTGACCCCAAACTTTAGAACAGTAGTGTATGTAATATTTACATTAGTACAGAAAATACCTTTTAAATCTAATACAAATCTAATTTTAATTTAAATGTTTAAATGTTTCTGGGTCAGTTTAGTTATTAAGATTAGCTTAATTTAAAAACAAATCAGTCTATTTTAGTCCCCATTTAAATAGCTTGGAATAACTTGTAAACATGTGTGTGTACCTACTTAACCATGTTTTGAGGACAAATGTGTACCCAGAAGTGACATAAACCTACAAAATCTCCCAAAACCTCCTTTTTGAGAAATCATCATTTGTAAACAGTATAAAAATAAAGAGAACATAGATTATTGTAAAAGGGCAGAAAGTTTTCTCGTAGGTCAGTATCTGGGTTAGGCTAGGATTTATAATTAGCTGTATATAAAAACAATAGGCATGTATGGAGTGTCCCCATTTGGATATCAAAGTAAAACAGAAAAAAGTATTTATTTGTTCACCTATCTGACAGCGAGCTCCTGTCCATCTGTCTGAACAGCTGCAGGTGTTGATGTCCACACACCTCCCTCCATTCACACACAGCGCTGCAAACACACACAGACCTTCAGTACACATCTACAGAAAACAACGTTTCAGATCACACACACACGCTGCGTCCCAATTCGCCTACTTATATTACGCATTTAGCATGTAGCAGAATAGTAGGCATGCTTTGGGACATACTACTTCGTCATAGCTGCGTCTTTAAGGGACGCTCTGTTCCTTAGTTACGTGCATCCTGTAACTGTTTAAACTGCCCTGTCAATCACAGTAAACATCATCCACATTTCGTTTAATTTGATGTCCTACTGTACTGGAGAGAAACGAAGAAGCACATCGCGGGTCTTTCATGCTGAGAACTCTGCTCATGTGTTTGCATAATGATGCATTTAAAAGTTAATGACCAAATGTATCATTATAAAAGTTCACAGTGTTGCTGCAGATGAAATATAACGTGGATAACATTAAATTAATATTTTTTAATCAGGTTAGACATTGATTATTTATCACTCAAATCCCTTTCTCTACCAGTCAGTCAGTCGTGCATATCCGCCATGTTTGTAGTTTTTAACACTTTTTGTGCATGTTTGTAGTTCTAATCGATTCCTTGTTCAACGTACAATGCTTTGTGGGGAATATTAGCCGTTAGAGTGTGCATCAATCTGCACTTTGAACTCTAACCGGAAGCAGTAGACCATCCGGGAATCTTTGGCATACTTTTTTAAACATACTATGATTTGGGACATACTAATTCTATTTTCGAATAGTATTTAGGATGGATAGTATGCTCACGGGTGAGACACTGCGGCCCGCTGTAGTCGGAGGGACACTGGCAGGTGTTTGGAGCGACACATCATCCACCGTTCGCACAGGGTAGCTCACACACAGCTGAAACACACACACACACACACACACACACACATCATCAACATCAGTGTGTAAGATGCGATCAGTGTTAAGCCGTGGTAACACTAGACTTTTCATTCCATTGACTTCCATTTCATTTGACTTCCTGTGTCAGACCGGAAACGCAAGCCTGTGCTTTCGCTGCTTTCCAAAGTTCAAGTTTGGTGAAATCTGCCCTGTGAATTCGCATCACGTGATACCGTGTGTCCAGATCGATAAATCACAGCATGACCTCCTATGTGAATTAAAAGGACAAATTTAAAACTGCAGCGCTGCAGGAAAGTGGAGTTGATTGCATGTTTTTACATTTTAGATGTATTATAATATGTTATGTGTTGAATTTAAGTGTTTAAGAAGATGCTGCACAGCGTGACATCATATCACGACAGTTTTGCATTCTCAAAGTCTAGTGTGACCACGGCTTTACCTGTGTGGCAGCCGTCACCCGTCCAGCCCGGACGACACAGACAGACGTTCCACCTCATACAGGATCCTCCATGAGCGCAGGGTGGAGAACACATCGCTGAAACACACCACAATAAACACATAAAAACATACACATTCATGTATGGAAAATAGAGTGCATTTTAAGCCACTTAAACTACTATTCAAAAGAAATTAATACTCTTTTTCCATCAAGGATGCATTAAATTGATCAAAAGTGATAGTAAAGACATCTATAATGTTACAAAAGATTTCTGTTTCAAATAAATGCTGTTCTTTTGAACTTTCTATTCATCTGAGAATCCTGAAAAATAAAATGTATCACAGTTTTCACAAAAAATATTGGGCAGCACAACTGTTTTCAACATTGATAATAATAAGAAATGTTTGTTGAGCAGCAAATCAGCATATTAGAATGATTTCTGAAGATCATGTGACACTGAAGACTGGAGGAATGATGCTGAAAATACAGATTTGATCACAGAAATAAATTACATTTTAACATATATTCACATAGAAAACATCTATTTTAAAATCACAATAATATTTCATAATTTTTACTTCATGTTTGATAAAAAAAATGCAGCCTTGATGAAAATAAGAGATTTCTTTCAATAACATAAAAAAGTAAAACATTTTTTACATTGTATGTGCAGTTTATTTTAAAAATGGGTAAAACTTTATTTTAAGGTGTCCTTGTTACACGTTACATGTACTTACTATTATAATAACAATAAATTATGCATAATTACATGCAAGTAACCCTAAACCAAACCCTGATCCTAACCCTAACCATATACAATAACCAAGTACATGTAGATAATTAATATTAAATGTATAATTACACTTTACCAAGGACACCAACTGTCTATCAAATGTGTAAAAATGTCAACATATTATCTTAGAATAATATAATAATAATTACAATAGTAATAATAAATATTACTATAATAAAAAGTGGAAAAATCCATCTCATTCTGCTTTAAACTCAATCACACGACACATTACCTGAGCATCCTGGTCCAGGATATCCCGCCGGACAGTCGCAGGTGTTCGGAGCGACACACACTCCAGGGTTCACACAGTGCTGGAAAATGATGCACGGTTGTGAGGAGGGTGTTGTGGATGATCTATGTCATTGTGTCAGTGTGTGTGAACGGCCGTGACTCACGATGGCATTTTGTCGGGTCGTCTTTACGAAACTCAAAGCCCAAACGACAGCTGCAATTAAAACCGCCAGCGTGATTCACACACACCTGCTCACAGCCGCCATTAAAACTCACACACTCGTCCACATCTGCAGACAGAGAGGCAGAAATAAGTTAAGTATTTGATAATAATTATTATTATTCAAAATATTGTTTTTATTTTATTAAATTAAAGACTTCTCTTTTGTTGATAATCGATTGATATACAGTCACACAAAACTTTTTTTTTTTTTTTTCATTTATGCAATTAACATAGATCATATTCATAAAAAAAGTCCTGTGGTATTGGATAATATGAACCAGTCAATAGTTTTTTGTGTTTTACCGATGCAGGTTCTTTGGTTTGTGCTGAGCTCCCATCCTGCTCTGCAGCTGCAGTGAATGAGACCCTCAGCACCCAAAGAACAGATATGATCACATCCGCCGTTCCTCAAGGCACATGAGGTCACATCTGCCAAAAGAGCGATGCACACATATGCATGCATGCATTAGATGGATGGAACATGTATGCATTAAACCAATATAAAATGCATGCATTAGACAGGTGGAAAATGCATGCTTTCAAAGGATAGATAATGCATGCATACAAAATATAGAAAATGCATGCATGCATAAGACAGAAAATACATGCACACAAAGGATAAATAATTCAGGCACGTAAAGGTTAGAAAATGCATGCATACAAAAGTTAGAAAATACATGCATGCAAAGGATAGAAAACATAATTTTTTATTTGATAAAATTATTCATGCAAAACAATAAAAACAAACTTTACAACCCGCACACACACTCGTTTTACGTACTGACACAGGTGGTGTTGCGGTGGTCCAGCAGCAGAGGGAAGGGATAATGACATTCATGACCGCCTGGTGTGTTTGCGCACTCGTGAGAACTGCCTCCGTTCAGTAGTTTATAAAACACACACAGAGCTGTGAATTAGAGAAAATCCACTCTAGAACACACATGCTGCTCCTCCACACACTCGTTCACATCTGAGAACAACATCAGCATCTGTTCATTATATCTCTCTTTACAACACACACTAAAGTTACATCTATCATGAGTAGATGAGTTACATCTATCAAATCTATCATCTATCAAATAATGCAGGTTAATTCAGCATGCTGTTCATGATATCAGCAGTAAGTCATGAGGAAACGGAAGTGAGTCTTCACAGAGATGAGGAAATGCAGCAACTACCTTCACATAAAATAAAACCTGGACACTGAGCACCTGAGAGACACACAGATTAAAGACAGACAAACTCTGAATATAATCAATCAGCCAAAGCTTTACACTGCAGTCAGCAGATGCACATGAACACAAACATGCGACTGATTCTATAACATGACACATTTTACCTTGTTCTCATACATCAATGCATATTAATCAAAATGCATTTAAGATGGTATTCAAACTTTCCATATTTTCAATTTTTTATATTTTTAATATACAATTTTGTGGAAAAAAGTAAAATATGTCAACAAAGTCCTAAGAATGCAGAAAACATCTCAGTAATAGGGTAAAATTCTGAAAATAAATAAATAAATAAACCGTTTACGTTTATAAAAAAGAATTATTTTTTCACACTTGTGATTAAAATGTATCTCAGGTATAACAAAACCATTGAATATGATTGCTTCACCTGACACTTTATCAAATTAAATCAATCATTTCAAAAATATTTGAATTAACAAAAAAACATTTCATTTCTAATAACTAAGCACCAGGATTATTACAGTAAATTATACTAACCAAAACTAAAATTCTAAAACAATTTTTGTTACTTGAAATAAAATAAACTTTAACCGAAATAAAATAAAATATTAAAAAATAAATTATTAAATTATTTTATTTCATCTCGTTACCAAGGAAACATTTCTCATTTTTGTAGATTAACTAGATGCACTAAAATAACAAAAGACAAAAACCTAAATAAAAAAAAAATACTAAAAACTATATAGACATATTTAAAAATAAAAAAAAGCTAATAAAAATTACAAAAACATACTACAAATTTACCAAAACTTTAACTAAAATGAAAACAGAAAATATAACAATAAAAACTAATTCAACATAATTATTTGTAATTTATTTTAATTTGTATTATTTAAATTATGATACTAAAGTAACCCTGTTTAGCACATAGTTTGTCATGGTTTCTTTCGCTCTTACTGGTGTGACTCTAGTTTCAGACACAGAGCGAAGGATAAAGCAGCATAAGATAAACGGGTTAAAGCAATGATCACAGACTCGTACCAACACAAGCAGCTCTGTCCTCTCTGAATCCGGCCTGACACACACACACACACACACGCGTAACTGCCGTCTGTATTCACACACAGCTCTCCTCAAAATTACACTCGCCCACGTCTGCAGAGACAGAACAGGCTTTAAACAATCATCTGATATTCACACCACAGTTAAACTAGAGATATGCAAAACGACTCTTTTCCATAATCAACTTTTCATATGTTAACTTGATGTATTAAAATAACTAAAACTTAAATAAAAATGAATAAACACTACACAGACATATAAAAACGAATGAAAATGAAATATAAAAAAATAATAAACATAATGGCCCGGTTTCACAGACAGGGCTTAGACTAAGCCAGGATTAGGCCATAGTTCAATTAGGACATTTAAGTCATTTTTATAAACATGCTTAGAAAAAATCATTACTTGAGGTGCATCTTGAGACAAAACAAAGGCACTGATATACACTATATTGCCAAAAGTATTGGGTCGCCCCCTTCTAATGAACAGGTTTGACTACTTTAGTCATTTCTATGAGTACAAATCTTAATGTTAAAGCATATAATGATATTCTAGGAAATTGTGTGCTTCTAATATTATAGCAACAGTTTGGACAGGACCCTTTTCTATTCTAACATGACAATGCCTCTGTGTTTAAGACAAGGTTCAAAAAGAAAATGATTGATTCATAAAATACAATATTAAAATAATTGAAATAATAAAATATGCAAATTATAAAGCATATTTTAAGTATACATAACAGTGGTATTCACTCTACTGAATTTAATTTATTCTGATTTAAACTTAAAAACAAGATCTTTGTGTCAGGAACTTTTCATTACTCGAATAAGTTTATTAATGCATTATTTGGGAGGTAAATGTTGTAAAAATAACAATATATGCATGTAAAAGTGGTGAAATCCACTCTGAAGCTAACCTGATCTGTGGTCTGCTGTATTTCAGAACTTCATTCTCTTCTTGTTCAGCGCTGAGAGTCACAAACAACATGAGAAACACTGACAGAAACCGCCTGACTGACATCCTGCAGAAGAACATCATTCATTCACAACCTGAGACACCAGAACCATCTGAACAACTGCAGCAGAAGAGCCTATAAAACACACTTTAAAAAGAACAACAGAGTTCAGACAAAGAGCTGCATAATACTGCTGCAGGTTTGGGGGTCGAGCTGATGTCAAGCCCTGACATGAAGCAGACAGTCATCATCCTTCTCTAACACACACACACACACAAACATACACACACATTTTCTCATACACAACCTCTACATTATAAATGTATATTTGTCATGCAAACACAATCCTGACTCTTTAAAAGTCGTGCAAACAATTTAGGACACAAATAGTTGAGCAATCAAAAACACTGCTTAATTATACATATGTTTTGTTACATTGCATTACAAAGCTGCAGTAGCCTATACATTACAGTTGCACTCATGAAATGATTCGCACGGCATAAAGAAACGTAAACATCGACAAACAATGCAAAACAAAAGACACACCACAAAAGAAAGATTTAAAATCATCTCTGTGGATTTAATTTGTAAATGATTTTACTAAACAAACACACACTTGAAATAGCGGAGATCTCACGCGGCTCAACAGCAGCGAGCAGATGCTGGACTTCTGAACGACTCTTGGTGAGTCGACTCGGGAATCACGACTCCCGAATGAATCTTGAAGGAGTTGTGACTCCCGTGCGCATTAAAACGCCGTATTCCGTTTAAACAATACTGTAGTTTGAACTTTAATACTGCTATCTTAAGGCACAAAAACACAACGCAAATTTCTTAATGACTAAGTTAAAGGATTTCTTTTTACAGTTCATTTGAATCGAATAGACGCGAGAAGAATCAGTCACTCCCGCTGAGTGAAATTGATTCCTGCAGTTTAACTCTTTCCTGTCCTGATGTAAAAGATTACAAGAAAGGAAGAAATAATCCTAAAACCAATCTAAATACGGTTTAATGTTGTTTAAATGTTCTGTCTATCACTTAAATGTAAATACAATGAAATAAATATCTAAAGCGCTATATGAGTAGTATATACTGTATCCATCTATCTGAATATCTACCCACCAAATATCTGAATATCTATCCATCAAATATGTATTTGATTATCTATCCATCTGAACATTTATCTATCAAATATCTAAATATCAATTGATCTATCTGAATATCCATCCATCAAATATATATCTGAATATCGATCCAAAAATATCTATCTGAATATCTGTCCATCTAATATGTATTTGATTATCTATCCATCTATCTGAATATTTATCTGTCAGATATCTGAATATCAATTGATCAATCTGAATATCAAATATATATATATATATATATATATACACACACACACACATATATATATATGAATATCTATCCAGCTGAATTCTATCCACCAAATAAGTATTTTATTATCTATCCATCTATTTGCATATCTAGCTATCAAATATCTGTATATCTATCTGAATATCTATCCAGCTGAATTTCAGTCTGAATATCTATCCACCAAATATCTGAATATCTATTATGTATTTGATTATTTATCCATCTATCTGAATATTTATCCATCAAATATCTACCTGAATATCTATCTTAATATCCATCTACCCGATAGACCTGAAGAAAGAGAGCTTCTCTCAGAAGAAAAACAGATTAATTTCCAAGCAGCTATAAGAAATTCTGAATTAAAATATAACAGAGCAAAGATCTGAATTACACATCAACAGTGGTTATACCTCCGGTGTGGCTCGCCAAAAAACCCAGCAATGGATCACAAAAACAGTCTTAAACGGCTTCAATGTTTACTGCAATTCTCCTCTGCATCATAAACATGTTTAATGAGCTGTGTTGACTATAAAGGACAGAGACCAAGACAAACAAATACATTTGAGCTCTTTTATTAACTGATATTCATCCAGCAGCAGTATCATGTGAGTGTTTACATATGTGTGTTAGATCTTGTTGAACGCCGCAACATCCACACTCTGAACCTGCAACACAAAACAAACACATCAAGCTTTACTTGACACTTGAAGACTAAAGCGCAGTTTATAAGGGTGGAAATCTTTCAGTACCTCAGGATTTCGATTCATATCGATTCTTGGGGTCACGATTCGATTAAAAAAAATTGATTCACGATTTTTCGATTTATAATCACGATTCATGATTTTATCAAATTTTTTGCGCACACTGGACGTCAAATGCACCAGTATTTTGATAAAAAACACAACAGTCTACAGCATGGGTAGTTCTGACTCAAGAAATCAGTGTTTCCTATTAACTATTAATTTCTTAATAAATCAAAAATATTTTAGACTTCCCATTAGGGATGTGCCCGCCCTTACAAAAAATAGCCATGGTTTTACTACAAATAAAACCAAAAAACCATGGTTACTATAGTAAAACCATGGTAACCACAAATTAACCATGATTTTGCTACACTAACCATAGTTTAACCATGGTAATTCTAGTAAAACTGTGGTTATACAAATGGTAATCAACACGCCAAAAAAACCATGGTTACTACACCTTTACTATAGTAAAACCATGGTTAATTTTCATAAGGGCGAATCCAACTAATCATTTAAATACCGTGTTCGGAAAGGAAATGACATGTAGGCTACTACCCCTAAAGTGAATAAATACAAGATGGGAGGAAAAATATATTTCAATGCTTTCTCTCGCAATTCTATCATTGGGTAATTAAACTGTATATAAATTGCGGGCATCAGGGAGGTGTTATTAATATGCATGGCACTGAAATAGCTTTTGAATGCGTGCTCACGTTACTTTCCCTTTCGAGATTTGCGATCACATGTACTCTGTGTATAACTATGGAGCGGCAGTACTAGTTAATTATATTAACTAGAAGACTGATTTTTGAATTTTGTGAATCGATGCGAATCGCTAGAAGAATCGATGTTTTCCACCACCCCTAACAGTTTATGGAGACGTTACTCACATAGTCCTCAAACTTGGTGATCTCCTCCTCCAAGAAGTCTGTTCCCACCTTGTCGTCCTCCACCACACAGTTGATCTGCAGTTTTTTGATGCCATAACCCACAGGAACCAGTTTGGAGGCGCCCCATAGCAGTCCATCCACCTGCACCGACCGCACACACTCCTCCAGCTTCGCCATGTCCGTCTCGTCATCCCACTGCGAACGCCACGAAAAAACAGATTAAAAACTTTGAGAAGCAGTGGCTGAAAAACTAAATTCGAATTTTGCATTTAAATATGATCAACATTTGACTTATATTTGAAATTAAAAGGCATAATTTCAGTTAGGGGGGAAAAACAACCCAGGCTCATTGGAAATACGTGCCTCTACATACATTTAATGGACTACTTGCACTGAGCCTCGTGACGCACTTCTGTTTTGAAATATTACGGCTGAGTTATTTCCGGTAATGTATATTTTCAATGTGCTGTAATCATCTGCTAGTTGACTTAAACACCTAATAAAATGAGAGTTCGCGGGATGATTTCAAAATCTGTTTATTTTCAGAGACAGGAGAAGACATACACTATATTGCCAAAAGTATTGG
>JAFVLL020014524.1:0-85288 GCA_021397915.2 Tor tambroides | reverse complement strand
TAGTAATGGGCCATCTGGAATATTCACATATCTCTTTCTTTCAGATTGATCTGAGAGCCTGATTAAAATTTGAAGTATTTTTTTTCCCCCTAGAAGCTATTTGCTGTCCAACAGTAATACATGGTTTGGATAAACTGAGACTAGATACAGTTTAAGCTTGGCTTCAAAACTTTGAATTAATTCCTCAGGTAAGACAGACACCTGCTCCATTTTCTGTTTATTCTGATATGCCCTTAAATAAATAATCTTAGGATTGCTCCATGTGTCAGACACTTGGTGAGTGCTTTTCTTCAGACATCTGCTATTAACATTCACAAAGTGTGTCCCCTGCTTCTCTGTGTGATCACCACTGTCTCGTGAGGAGACAGCTCGTCTGTTCAGGGTGCCACGAAAAAGGCCAGACACTTGTTGGGTTTTGGTTGGCTCCATCTGCTTCAGGATCTTAAAATAGCTTCTGCACAGATATTCATGGAGACATTCCTGAACATTTCTGGGGTGCTGTAGAGTAGTGCAGTATGAGTCAATGAAAGGTTGCAGATTTGAATGCATGAAATCAAAGGCCACGAACTGTCTACACTTTACTTTTGAATACAACTTTTAAAAGCTGTAGATGTTTTTATATAGAATGACATTCAGAAGATAACATGGTCCTTTGAACCTTGGATTGTATATAGGTACCTTTTTACTTTCAGAACTCCCTTAATTCCTTGTGGCATAGATTCAACAAGGTGCTGGAAACATTCCTCAGAGATTTTGGTCCATATTGACAGGATAGCATCACGCAGTTGCTGCAGATTTGTCAGCTGCACATCAATGATGTGAATCTCCAGTTTCACCACATCCCAAAGGTGCTCTATTGGATTGAGATCTGGTGACTGTGGAGGCCATTTGAGTACAGTGAACTCATGATCGTGTTCAAGAAACCAGTTTGAGATGATTTAGCTGAGTTTCCTGGTCTTAGTTGATAGGAGTGGCACCCGGTGTTGTCTTCTGCCGTTGTAGCCCATCTGCTTCAAGGTTTGATGATTGTGCAGTCAGAGATGCTCTTCTGCATACCTCAGTTGTAACGAGTGGTTGTTTGAATTACTGTTGTCTTTCTATCAGCTTGAACCAGTCTGGCTATTCTCCTCTGACCTCTGGCATCAACAAGGCATTTTCACCCACAGAACTGCCACTCACTGGATATTTTCTCTTTTTTGGACCATTCTTTGTAAACTCTAGTGATGTTTG
Source organism: Tor tambroides (assembly GCA_021397915.2). Taxonomy (NCBI): domain Eukaryota; kingdom Metazoa; phylum Chordata; class Actinopteri; order Cypriniformes; family Cyprinidae; genus Tor; species Tor tambroides. The sequence goes on along the minus strand of JAFVLL020014524.1, from coordinate 84,058 downwards.
TTCGTGAAATTCCCAGTAGATCAGCAGTTTTTGAAATAATCAGACCAACCCGTCTGGCGCCAACAACCATTCCACATTCAAAGTCACTTAAATAACCTTTGTTCCCCATTCTGATGCTTAGTCTTGACCATATCTACAGTACATGCCTAAATGCATGCCATGTGTTTGCTGCCATGTGTTTGGCTGATTATTTTGAGTTACACACACACACACACACGTTTGTTTCTGTGAACTGTGGGGACATTCCATAGGTGTAATACTGTATAAACTGTATGTGCTATTGCCCTACACCAACCCTACACCTAACCCTACCCCTTACAGGAAACTTTGTGCATTTTTACTTTCTCAGAAAAACTCACCCTGTATGATTTCTAGCATTTTGAAAAATGGGGACATGGGGTAATGTCCTCATATGTCACCATCTCCTTGTAATACCTATGTCATACCCATGTCATTATACAAATTTGTGTCCTCATATGTCACAAAAACGTGCGCACGCACACACACACAAACACACACACACACACACACACACACACACACACACTGGTTTCCATGTTTTATGTGGACATTCCATAGGCATAATGGTTTTTATACTGTACAGACTGTATTTTCTAACCCCCTTACCACTACTGCTAAACCTATACCACTCACACGAAACTTTCTGCATTTTTAGATTTTCAATAAACTTCATTCTGTATGATTGTTTTCTCATGGGTCCACACAAAGCCAAATTTACTGGTATTACTATACTTGTGGGGACTTTTGGTCCCTATAACGTAGGGAATACCAAGGATACACACACACACACACACACACACACGCATCAGTCAAAATTTGGAATACTTAGATTTTTTTACATTTCAAAGGGTTGAGAGCAGTTTTAAATCTAAAAAGTGAAGGTGCGATTTGAAAAATGTATGGGCAATATATGAAATACAGTGTTGCGTGAAAGGAAAAAAGATATATTTCCATTTCCTCACAGTTCCAGACGAAATTACAGCTTCCAGCAAATCTCTGCTCCCGTGAGAAGCTCTGCCACATTGCGTGCCATTTTTAGAAGAGAAGATGGTATCTTTTACATCCAGGCTGTACGCTAGCGGTTTGGGATATAGGCTGTGCTTTTTATGCTGAAGTCAGTTCACATTACCAGACTTTCATTCTAAGACACCTGCGTCACCCCTCATAAACCATGAAAATAATGGTGTCATTGACCTCTATGACATCAATTGAAGATCCATTTAGATATATTTGGACTATCATAGTGACAATGCATGGACTGAGAACTGACTGTTAGAGTACCAAAATAATGATTCTGTTTTGGCATTTGGCATGGTAGACTTTTATAAATCATAAGCATTGTTTAATATCAGTCACTGTGCCCCATAATAATAATGAAAAAAAAAAACCTGATGGATTATAATGGTTTCTTAAGTGACATCTCACTGCAGACCGAAGGGAACTGAATGTGAGTTTGATATATTGCAACCAAGAATTTCTCATCAATTAATGCACTGTAATAAATTGCTGAGGCTGAGTTTAAAAGCACATGCATCAAAAACATACATACCTGTGATGGCTTTCTGTCTGCAGTATCAGTGATGAAAATATCTGCCTGTGGCGTTTTTTGAATGCTTCTATTGATCTTCATAGGGCTAAAGGTTTTAGTGTCACGTTTGAGATGCCTATAACATACTCTATTGAATTACATTCAATGCCTTGTCCAAAGTTTTAAAAAGTAGTGCAGTATTTTATATTATTATTTTATTTTGTGAAAAAATATACACATCTAAATTGCTGTATGTTGCTTTATGATTTATGAGTCATACTAAAAATCATTCATGATGTGTCAGCCAGATTCAGACAGAAATATCAAATGACTACACATAAAATGATCAAATATCATCTGCTGCATATTGCTGATCATTAACATATATCACATATAAAACCATCTCATTAATATGACATAATGTAGTCGTTGCAGCACTACAAATAATTCCTTACTCTAGAAAACAGTATTTTATTCCTCTAAATTGCACCAAAGTCATATAAAAATTATATAAAAAGGCCTGAGTGAATAAAATCCAAAAATAAATTAATTTAAATCAACCCCTTACAAAAAAAAGTACTTTAACGATTGTTTACAGTTGTCAAGAAGATCCTAATTTGATATTGTTTTACATGAGTAGCAATTAAGGGAGTGATTTTATATTGTATCCAGCTGTCAAATCAAATTTATATACAATGTAAATATACAAAGGTGGAAAATTACATTAGCTCAATTTAGGAAGTGGAGCCTGGTATAGGCTATGCAGACAATGTAGGTAACAGCACAAAGCTCACACATCACCATCTATCAATCTCACATTCACGACAGTTGTACTGCACCCACTCAAAATTCAACCCGCCCATTTTAATGAAAGTTTCCTAGTAGCAAACATTTCGAGCTTTATAGCGACAGTCTTTGACTACCGAAACATTTTACCATATAGGCTACGTCCAATATAGACTACTTACAATATTTTGAAATGATTTTAAAGAATCGTAATGGATTGAGACTCGGCGTTCTTTAAGACCATGCGTGCGCTCAGCCGCGTGTGAGCGGATGACTGTAGATCTGACAGACTTCAGTTGAGCTTCAGTATGAGGATCTGTGAGCAGAAGTGCTGGCTGGAAGATGTGAAGTGTGGATTTGTAAAGCTGCTGTTGGTGAGGCTGAAGAACACACCTGGACTAAACGGACAGAATTAAACACTTCACAATATGAAGACGCGAACGGTACCGCAAACTCTCTCTGACATTATACAACAACTTTACAAACATTTACCATGGTACGTAGTTTCCGCCACGGTGTCATATTACTAAAACTTAATCAGTGATTAATATGAAATTTTCTCCGGACTTTCAGCCTTTTTGTTGTAATTTACTTTCTGATGACAGTTTTATCAATGGCAAGTTGTACTGGTACTATTTTGGTGGAAACTGCGGTTGCCATGGTAAACTGTTGTAAGCATGATACTACTAATGCCTGCATGATTAATATTTCAATTGGATACATTTTTGTTATGGATGTGTTACCAAATTAATGTTTGGTGAGCACGTTTTTGTGTTCAAATTGGTGTGTATAATATATCATATATCATATCATATCATATAATTCAATGCAATTTAATTTAAATATAAAATAAACATATACAATATAAATGTAAATTCTTGTTTAGGATGTAGTTTTATTTATTGTTTCATTATTTTGGTTAATTTCATAATTTTCATATTTTTGAAATATCAAAAAAAGCCTTTTGTCACAAACAGTGATATTTAGTTCGGTAATGGAATTAAATCATTTTAACTTACTAAAAACTTGCAATCAAACTACACTGTAAAATAACAATTTACCCTAACGTGGAGTTTGTAAATTTCATTCAGTTATTTTTTTTAAACACACTAGCAGCTTATTTAGTTCATTTCATTTTAAAGCTATGTATCAAATCTTTTCCCCCTATACTGTGGTAAATTATTAACATCTCATTAATGCCTCAAAGTGAGCCTTTATTTACCCATGCATCTGTCAGTGGAAGCATTGATGGAGGATAATCTGATCATCCTCAATAATAGTTTCTTGTTCCTTTTTGTTTCAGCGTCATGGGATCATATTGATTGGTGTTGTAAGTGTGCTTGCAAGCTTATTGTTCCTGTACAACAGCAGTTTTACCGACACACCAGAAGCTCAGAAGCAGTCAGATGGACAGCAAACATCCCACTTAGAAGGTTACAGCAGCATCATTGATCAAAAGGTGACTTAATTTCATTAGGTGTGTAAAATACAATCAAGCACTAAAATGATTAAAATGGCACTTTAAAATTTAGAAACTAATTTAAATGAAACCTTAAAAAATATATTTCTTTGAAGCTTCTTTCATGGTTTCAAATGTATTAATAAACACATTTTGATCTGACGACTGACTAAACACATTAGACTTGTGAGATCTTCTGTGAAATTGCATAATTCACTTGTAAGTTATAATGAATGACTTTTGATTTAATTATTAAAGTCACAAGACTGATTTTTAAGGCAAGTTTCTAAGAAATCATAGTAAATGTTTACCTTAAAATCCATAACCTCACCTCTCAAACTGTATCTGACCAGTCTCTGGTCTCCTATAATTTACCTTTGCACAAAACATTAATTGTTCCCAGAATTCAAACTTGCTCACTCATGGATAAGCCCATTAACTCGACTCGGATGAGTCAAGACATTTGGATACTTTTCCTTGTATAACTTAAATATGAAGAATCCTTACATTTTTCATCAAACTATTTTGATACAGTTGCATTTCTCCTTAGTCAGCAAATAATATCCTCAGAGAGATAAGCATTGTTTATTGGCACTGGCATTATATGATATGCAGTGCACTATAATATTCAGAAGACTTGGCCATTTTTCTCTCTTTCTGTCATCTTTTTGTGTCTCCTGTCTCTCTGCGGTTTTTCACGATAAATCAGATGCAGTCCTTTAAAGCCTTTTAAATTACACCATCCAAGTGATGCTATAATTTCTTCCTTCACTCCTGATCAGATAAAGTGGGAAGCTGCAAGCAGGTGTTGTCAAGCTTTGGCCTCATCTTGAGGCATTGTAATCACCAGAACTATCAAGGATGTAAATCTGTCTCTCAGTTCTCTCCCTCTCTTCTTTTTCCCTCCTTTCCCTGTGCTTTATAATGTCACCAAGGATTTGGTTTAACACTACAACTATGCAGAAATGCTATTTACTCTCCATGGGTGTTAAAAATGTGTATATAGTTATATGTATATAATGTGTGTAATGAGAGATTACACACTGATTACTTGCATAAGTATATCAGTTAAACATGGATGATATATTTTGGTCATTAAAGGGCTAGTTCACCTGGAAATGAAAGCTCTGCATCATTTACTCACCCACATGTGGTTTCTTTCTTCTGTGGAAGATAAAAGGACATTTTTAATGAATGTTTACACTGCTCTCCTCCATACAGTGAAAGTGGATGGGGACCAGGGTCTGTCAAGCTCTGAAAAAGAAGCACCAGAAAAGCATCATTACACTTTATATTCCAAGGCTTCTGAAGCCATACAATAGCTTTGTGTCAGAAACAGAAGTGCATAGTGTAAAGCACATACATGTCATGGTCAATATTCAGTTTCATTGTCTGGAAAAGAGCAGCTTGGACATTCTGCTATAAATAACCCTTTTTGTTTTCCGCAATATAGAGAGTGACAATTGTGACGTGAGGCTGAATAAATGATGATAGAACTTGTATTTTTGGGGGAACTATGCCTTTATTATGGGTATGATGAAATATAAAGCATCTAAATATAAAACATCTAAGAGAGCTGTGTTCTTGTTAGTGAAAACTTTTTTATATTTTTGACATCTTTGTCATATTTAGATTTGACCCTGACAATACCTGTGCTCATCAAAGCCTGAAGTATTCTTCAAAGTCGATCTCATTGTCATAAGGCATCTTTGTCATACTTCTCACTGACAGAAACAGCTGTCAAGTCTACCAGTTCTCATTAGTCAAAAGAGCACTCCTATCCGAGCTAATAAGAGCTCCAGGATTCAGAGCCAGATTTTAATGGATACTCTGTGGAAGTAATTTTGTAACAGTCAGAAGCGGAAGATTTGCTCATATTAGTGCAAATGAACAGCTAGTGTGGAAGATCGCTAAATGAACATGGCCTACAAGTCTTCATCAAAAATCACATCCATTTTCTAACCATCAGGGGAAGGAAATAGTTTTCCAATTTCATTTCACCCTGAAGAGTAGCTGGAAAACATTCAGAGGATCTGTCTGATGGGAAAAGCTCATTTTGAATGGTGTGATGACTGTGATCCAATGTTGACCTACTTTTAGCAATGTAGTGTATGAATTAAGTCACCTTTATATTTACATATATATATATATATATATATATATACATATATAATTTTTTTTTGATGAAATATTGGTGGATGTTGGATATTTATGAGCTTGTTTTGGATATTTAATTGGCATGCTCATATTACCTTTACCATCATCTAACACTCAATTGCATCTTTAAAAACTATAATAATTTTAATATTGTTAAATGTAATCTTTAGCAAATCTCAAAATGAATATTTTTTTGTGTTGACAACATTAAATTTCAATTAAATTTATTATTTTTATATTATAAAATGATTACTTTTTAGTAGTGCTGGGCAACGATTAATCGCATCCAAAATAAAAGTTTTTGTTTATATAATATGTGTGTGTGTACTGTGAATATTACGTATGTGTATATATTTACACTGAACAAAATTATAAACGCAACACTTTTGTTTTTGCCCCCATTTTTCATGAGCTGAACTCAAAGATCTAAGACTTTTTCTATGTACACAAAAAGCCTATTTCTCTCAAATATTGTTCACAAATCTGTCTAAATCTGTGTTAGTGAGCACTTCTCCTTTGCCAAGATAATCCATCCACCTCACAGGTGTGGCATATCAAGATGCTGATTAGAAAGCATGATTATTGCACAGGTGTGCCTTAGGCTGGCCACAATAAAAGGCCTCTCTAAAATGTGCAGTTTTACTGTATTGGGGGGGTCCGGGGGGTCCGAAAACCAGTCAGTATCTGGTGTGACCACTATTTGCCTCATGCAGTGCAACACATCTCCTTCGCATAGAGTTGATCAAGTTGTTGATTGTGGCCTGTGGAATATTGGTCCACTCCTCTTCAATGGCTGTGCGAAGTTGGATATTGGCAGGAACTGGAACCCGCTGTCGTATACGCCGTTCCAGAGCATCCCAAACATGCTCAATGGGTGACATGTCCGGTGAGTATGCTGGCCATGCAAGAACTGGGATGTTTTGAGCTTCCAGGAATTGCGTACAGATCCTTGCAACATGGGGCCGTGCATTATCATGCTGCAACATGAGGTGATGGTCATGGATGAATGCCACAACAATGGGGCTCAGGATCTCGTCACGGTATCTCTGTGCATTCAAAATGTCATCAATTAAATGCACCTGTGTTCGTTGTCCATAACATACGCCTGCCCATACCATAACCCCACCGCCACCATGGACCACTCAATCCACAACGTTGACATCAGCAACCGCTCACCCACACGACGCCATACTTGCTGTCTGTTATCTGCCCTGTACAGTGAAAACCGGGATTCATCCACCTCTCCAAAGTGCCAGACTCCCTCGAATGTGAGCATTTGCCCACTCAAGTCGGTTACGACGACGAACTGCAGTCAGGTCGAGACCCCGATGAGGATGACGAGCCTGCAGTTGAGCTTCCCTGAGACCGTTTCTGACAGTTTGTGCAGAAATTCTTTGGTTAAGCAAACCGATTGTTGCAGCAGCTGTCCGGGTGGCTGATCTCAAACGATCTTGGAGGTGAAGATGCTGGATGTGGAGGTCCTGGACTGGTGTGGTTACACATGGTCTGCGGTTGTGAGACCGGTTGGATGTACTGCCAAATTCTCTGAAATCCTTTGGAGACAGCCTATGGTAGAGAAATGAACATTCAATTCACGGGCAACAGCTCTGGTGGACATTCCTGCAGTCAGCATGCCAATTGCTCGCTCCCTCAAAACTTGCGACATCTGTGGCATTGTGCTGTGTGATTAAAACTGCACATTTTAGAGTGGCCTTTTATTGTGGACAGCCTAAGGCACACCTGTGCAATAATCATGCTGTGTAATCAGCATCTTGATATGCCACACCTGTGAGGTGGATGGCTTATCTCAGCAAAGGAGAAGTGCTCACTAATACAGATTTAGACAGATTTGTGAACAATATTTGAGAGAAATAGGCCTTTTGTGTACATAGAAAAAGTCTTAGATCTTTGAGTTCAGCTCATGAAAAATGGGGGCAAAAACAAAAGTGTTGCGTTTATAATTTTGTTCAGTGTATGTGTATAATATATATATATATATATTAATCGCATCCAAAATAATAGTTTTTGTTTATATAATATATGTGTGTGTACTGTGTGTGTGTGTGTATATATATATATATATAAGACACACACATACAGTGTATATTTTGAAAATATTTATATGTATTTACATTAGGGGTGGGCGATATGGCAAAAATATATATCAAAAATATATCACGATTCTTTGTCATGTTAGTTTTTCTATTTTGTAAGTTGTTTGAGCATTACAGCCAAACTAATTTCCCTATTATAAAGACAAAGCCTTCCAAGGTAACACAATATAAAAAGAATGGTGGATATTTAGGCCAAAGTGGACGAAGATAAAAATCTTTGTCATTATTTTATCTTTTTTATTAAAAAATGAGAACAGAGATACACATTACAAATACACATAATATACAAATAAAATAAACAGTGTTTTATTTTCAGGTACAATAGGTGTATTTAGCAGGAGCATTCAAGAAATTGAATGAACAAATATAAAAATAAATCTCTCTATACATTGATTCCTATTAAAGCAACAAGTTTTTCACTCAAGAGTAGTGAGTGTCTTTTTGTTTTGGTGTTTTATTAACATTAAAGGAATAATTCACCCAAAAATAAAACGTGTTTTATATTTATACCATCATTTACTCACTCAAAAGTTGTTTCGAACCGGAATGATTTTCTTTCTTCTGCTGAAAATAAATGCTATTTTGAAGAACGTGGAAAACCAAACAGTTGCTGGTCCACAGCAACTTCCATAGTATTTTTTTTCCTACTATGTTTGGTTACCCACAGTTTTCAAAATATTTTCTTTTGTGTTCAAGCACAAGAAAGAAATTAATACAGGTTTGGGACAACATGTGAGTGAGTAAATAATGACAGAAATAAAATTTTAGGATGAACTATCCCTTTAATGACTGTCGGCAGCATGTTTAGTACTGTCCCTTTAAGACCGGCGCGCGTCATCCGTTTTCTCTCAGCTGTTTACTTTCATCAAAGAGTATAGAAGCCCAAGAGGCGAAACTCAATAGAACGCTCCATAGCAACAGTTGCGCCCATGACATGACTGTGCCGCCGCCATTTTGGACTGAAAACTACACAAAAACGCCGTAGAATAATAGGAGCCAGTCGCGCTTGACCAACTTACAATAACAGTTAAAGTATATATGTATTTTTATATACTTTACTTACCCATATCTATGTTCTGTCGTAAATTTTCCTTGTTAAATATCAGCTGCTTTGTTTAAAAAAACATACATTAAAGCTGAAATACAGTCTGAATGGTGACAACAATAACGGACAATCACTAGACTAGTGATCATCAAATCCTTTTAACAGTTTATTTTACAGACTTTATTTTAAAGTCTTCCTTTTTTTTTTTTTTTTAACAAAACTTTTTGCTTTCTAGAAACCAGTTTCGGTTGAAAATATGTGTTGAAAATAATTGTTAAAATTATAAGCACTGAATTAATACATATGACATTAAATTTATGACATAAAAATTAGGAATGTTGGACAATAAATGCATAACAGGAATCTTGACAGTAAACTGTTTTTGCAGTATTGTCTCATATTAATGTTCGTTAAAGGAAGACAGTAAACAACAACAACAAAAAAGGTTTTTATGTAAAAAACAAAACAAAAACAAAACAAGTACAGCCACTTTCAACAAAATTGTTTAATTATTTAATTATGACAGACACAGCAATGCATCATGTTCTAATCTAGATCATGTTTGTAGTGTGTTCCAGGAGATTAAAACGTACAATATGTATTTCAGACCTACTCTAATAGTAATAGTAAATAATAATATAGACAGTAAGTAATTGCAAATGTGTGAAGTTGCATACGCTCATTATAACTATAGTGTCATATCCATATAAATCATTATTATGGTATCTATGGCTATAGGACCTGCAGTTCCTAAAAGGATTTAAGTTTACTACTAACGTTAGACTAAAATCAGTTAAAGTTAGCAGGTGCATAAGATAGCGCTACTTCCCACTTCAAAACTCAATACACTTTTGTGTATAATTACCAGTCAGGGTCTTTGGGAAAACGATAAAAAGCAAGATTTTCACTGTCACACTGATAGTTTTTGCAGTGGATTGCCCAATTTGCGTTCTTTTATTCCACTTTAACCTCTTTCGTTGTTATTCTGTCTATTTCTGTATATCTGTAACGTTGTCCAGTTGGAACTTTCACCCCAAAATGGCGGCCGCGCTACCGAAGCGCCACCTAGTGGCTGTTGCCCGAAAACCATCAGAGTTTCGCCTCTTGGTATTCTATACTCTTTGCTTTCATTTTAGACATAACCAACCGAGTCTACACATAAACCTTGTGTGTTTTTACAGTATTAGTGCAAAAGATAACTTAGTTCAGTAATCAGGCGCCGTTTCACAGGCTTTTTAGTGCGCGCGCTTCGGGTGTACGGGCTCAGAAAAAGCGCATGTCAGAACAGCACGTGAACGAAACGTTTAACCAGCAAGGTTTTAAAGTGCATGCAAATAATGTACTTTTGTGATTGCGAATAAGTGCAACGTCCCGTGAGAGTAACTCTACCTCTGAGTTAACATTGATGTGACTGTATGTCGCGTTGTACAGTATATTGATACGGCGGCGCCAGAACTGCATCTGACAGAAGAATATGCGCTTTATCACGATACTACGATATTTCTTCAAAAGCAGATCGTGGAGACATTTTTATCGTCCACGATCAAAAATAGTCATATCGCACACCCCTAATTTACATGTATATATTTATATTCATATAATTTATATTATATATAAATATATTTAATATATAAACATAATACATTTTTCTTAAATATATACATGCATGTGTATATTTATGTATAAAAAAATATACAGAGTACACACACATATATTATGTACACAAAAACTTTTATTTTGGATCGCGATTAATCGTTGCCCACCACTACTTTTTAGAGTTTATCTTTAATTTATATAAATAAAATAGTATAGAATTTAATATCGGCCACAGATATTTTCATATTACTGCATCCTTGCTAATGAAATAATGATGCAAATTTTCTGAAACACAGTTTAACCTCCATTAGCTTCATATGCTCAATCAAATGTTCAAAACTTTTGTAGAGGGAGCATGTTTTTCCATAAAGGATAATGGCCTGAATCCGTTTTTTCTCAGAAAGGTAGAGAGGGAGATTGCTATTAGAGTAATTATGATCATATGTCCCACTGGAAAGAGCTTAAGAATGAGGATGTTAATGAGATAATAATAAGTGTGGATGGTTATTTACTGGGCCTGATTTGCTTGCTCTCCACTGGGCTATTATCTCCATGGAAACAACCCTGTTTATCACAGCAGAAGAAATCTAATAGAGTCTCTATGGCTAAGAGGCAGAGATACCTGCATGGGGAAAGGGCTGTCTGAGGCATACAGCTTCACTTGCGTTATAAATGAATTATCTTACACAGTGGCAGGTCTGTTGGGCCACTGTGCTGTTACATTACTGGCCCCATTTCGGCCTTTTTGTCTTGAAGTCATGTGTATAAATTAGTCATTTTAGCTAAACTGTAAATTGGATTAAGCATTATTGTGCAAAAATAGTGTCATAGTGTGTTTTTAGAGTACATTTAGCATGAGGGAACACACCTTTCCTGCCCCACGCTTTACAGTTTGAAAATCAGGTGCATTGCTTGTATTGACTGACATATTGATAAAAAAGAACTATTCATTTGGTGATTTGGATGCGATCTGGATTCATGTTGAACATGTTTTGCTGTACTTTAGCTATACTTTACTTTTTAGGACACTCTGTAGGCTCTAGGCAAATCTTTCCTCTTAAATGAGGGTTCAGACTACTTTGCCTTGAAGCTTTTCTCGCGGATTGGTTCAATGCCTTAGTGTTGATTACGCTGGAGAGATTCAATAATGGAGCTAAAGGTAACAATAAAGGTACAGGGAGTCTTTGTGGACCAGGCACTTTGATCTGTTCTGCCCTCTCAGTGTGTTTCCATGCATTCGTTTGCCGGTAATCTCATTCACATTGTTAGATCATGTCTCCATGCCAGAAATATCAGATTCAGCCCCAGACGCCAAATCCTGTCAGAAAATACCCGTTACAGTCATGTATCTTTGAAAACATCTATAATTCAGTAGCAGTATAGCTTATCTTAAGACAACAATACAAAATGTCTAATATCTCTTTGTAGCTCAGAATGTTTCAGTAGTTTGCTCTGTTCTTCCAGAACAGCCATCAAAAGGTTGAACAATGTAGTTCCCTCTCTGAAGTTCCTGTTATTCTGTTTGCTAGTGTTTGTTGACACAAACTTTCCTCTCTATGATAAGGCTCAAACCTCTCAGCGAATTTCCTGAAGGTTGCTGACACTGATCTACGAAAACCTAAAAACAAGAAAACGGAAAACAGAGTCTGCTCTTTTTGAAAAGCGAAATTGTTTAAACTTCTTTTGAATTATTTTGACTCCTTTATAGCCTCCAGAGATTAACAGAGACCATAGAGACCATTTGGCTGGTGACTAAACTGTAGTCCAGTGTGAGCTAATCATTGTAGCCCCCCACCCCATATTTTCATCATGAGGTTGGCCCCCAAGGTTCTTCGTCATGACTCCTTCCTACCTCATTCAAAATGAATGAGCTAATTCACAATGTATTAGGTTACCTGAGATCACCTTTCTGCACTGTGATTGTATATTTAGCAACTATTCATCAAGTATTACTGCTTCTGCTTATTGATCCTAAAATGTTCTTCCAATTGTTCTATCAAAATTAATGATGTCATCATCTAGCTTCACTTCTGACTCCTCCATAACTGTAAATGGTATCATCTGACCCAGTAGCTTTGCTACCTATGGTACCGAATTTCCATGAAATGTCAAACAGCTCATACTCACACTGCCTTGCTCACTTGTTGGTCCAGAGTCAGTAGCCCAGTGGTCTGGGACATTCCATCTCTTCTGGCCATGCGAGAAACAATCACAACTCTGACTCTAATGGAGATAAAAACTCAGTGTTATTCCATCCTGCCGACTATGCCAAAATGTTACATCATGTCTCCATGCCAGAAATATCAGATCCAGCCCCTGATGCCAGATCCTGTCAGAAAATATCCGTTTTGGATTGACAGTCTTCTATCAGCCAAGAAGTTAACTGAGCAAAGCCAGAGAAGAGCAGAAGCAGGAGACGAAGTGATGATGATAAAAAAGGAGCAGAGTTTATTGAAATAATCTTAGTTGTGTATCTTTCAATGCTCATACCAGCACAAATCCAACAAGTTTTATTATACTACAAGCAATAGCAATGGAAAATTACTGCTTCATAACAACATCCTGTGATGTTAAAAACCTTGAAATGGAGACATTTTCTTATCTCTTAATCATGAAGAAAAATAGCCCTTAAAACCACACATAATAAGACTAAACAACAATGGAAAAATATATAATATAAAATAGAATATAATATAAAAATAATACTAATAAATGAATAAATCAATGAAATGAGTATTTAAATGCCTATTAGGATTATTATAAATGATTATGTGATTAAATGATTATTAATGAATAAATGATTATAAATGAATAAATGATTATAAATGAATGAATGAATGAATGAATGGAGAATAAATGAATATAAAAGAAAGGAAGTAAAACACAACACAATGGTTTGTATGGTTGCTCTCTTGAAGAAACACAAAAAGTTTGCATTTACATTTAGCAGACGCTTTTATCCAGAGCGACTTACATTGCATTCAAGTTACAGTTTATACATTTTTATCAGCTCTTGCTTTCCCTGGGAATCGAACTCATGATCTTGGCATTGCTATAGCACAGGGATACTCAAATCTGGCTCGCGAGATCCACTTTCCTGCAGATTTTAGCTCTAACCCTAATCAAACACACCTGAGCATGCTAATCAGTGTCTTCAGGATCATTAGAAAATCACAGGTAGGTGAGTTTTGATCAGGGTTGGAGCTAAACTCTGCAGGAATGTGGATCTCGCGAGCCAGATTTGAGTATCACTGCTATAGCACCATGCTCTACTATTTGAGCTACAGGAAAGCTGATCTTTAGATCCTTCAACATGGATCTAAATCATTCGTCCACAACAGGTTTATTCTTTCTTCTTTTGTCCTCATGACTGTATCCTGTTCATAATTGTAGCTTTTAGATTTCATACAGAATCAGAATCAGAAATGTCTGGGTAGTTTAACTGTGTGGAGGTAAAAAGTAAAAAAGGTTCATTATAAGGCTTGAAAGGCTTTGAAAAATAAGGTCATAAAATATATACTGTATATATATATATATATATACATACATACATACAGTATATATATTATGACCTTATTTTTCAAAGATTTTTTTAAAGATTTTTTTTTTTTTACTTTTTTTTACTTTTTTTTGTAAATTTCAAAATTCTTAATTTTATATTTATATACTGTGTGTGTATATATATATATATATATATATATATGTGTGTGTGTGTAAAATGAAGAATTTTGAAATTTAAAAAAAAAAAACTAAAATAAAAAAAGTTTAAAAAAAATTGTGGAAATTGTGTATTCCCATGTGTATTCAAGATACATGGAAGTATTTTAGTAAGTTGTGATTAACCACTATTAACCACCAATTTTTAGTTGTATTATGTACAGGAAATCTAAAACTTCTCATCATTGTCTCCATCCTCAGCCTCTTAAGATGCATTGCAAAAGCTGTGCCTTAGTGACCAGCTCTGGTCACATGACCGGAAGTGGTCGAGGTGCAGAGATTGACCGCAAGGAGTGCATTATCCGTATGAATGATGCTCCAACACGAGGCTACCAGAGGGACGTTGGCCAGCGAACGAGCCTGCGTGTGGTCGCACACTCCAGCATGCAACGTGTGCTACGAAACCGCCTTGAGCTACTCAACTCCAGCCAGAACACCTTCTTTATCTTCTGGGGGCCTGGAAACTACATGCGACAAGACGGTAAAGGACTTGTCTACAACAACCTGCGTCTGCTGAAGCAGATGATGCCTAAACTACAGGTGTACGTCATCTCGAGGTTAAAGATGCTGCATTTTGATGAGCTCTTTAAGAAGGAAACAGGGAAAGATAGGTGAGGATGGTAATGTTTCTTTGTCTTAGCTTACCTAATCAGATTATCTCTCTTGATTTGTAGCACTTGCTGCAAGATACTGTAGAAACTATATACAGTACTTTATATTATAAGAGGACTCCTGCAGATCCTTATTGTATTGAGGTCCTACAGTAATCAAAAAATACAGAAATATTTTGTATTTTTGTATTATACATACAAAAATACTTTTTATGAAAAGGCAATCTTTGTTCAGTAAATGGAGTACAATTGGGAATTTTGACATTTGTAAAAATACTTTAAATACCAACATGAAACTTTAAAATGGTTTGCAAAACATTTTTAGTTGTGTACACTCAGGTGTATTCAAGATGTATTTATTTTAGTAACTTTTAATTAACCACTTGAATTTTTTAGTTATTAGAGTTATACGATCATATATTATTACATTTTGTATCACTTGCTCCAAGACACTGTAGAAACTATATACTTTATTTTGTAAGACTTTATTGCTGTGTAGAATTCCACTGTAGCATAATACAGTATTATTATTTATTATATAGTATTACATATACAGTATCAACTACAGTATTATTGTATTTGTAAAACCAAATCAGTAAATTAAAAAATGTAATGGACTAGTTTAAGTTAACAGATCAATCAATAAATAAACTATACTATTTAAAAAATATACTTTATTTTATAAGACCTTACTATAGTATCATTGTATTTGTAAAACCAAATTAACAAATTAAAAATGTAATTGATTCATTTGAATGAATGAATTAATGATAAACAAATTAATAAATAAATAAAATGTGATTATCTGTCTAGATTTTATACCATTTGCTGAAAAACATTGTAGAAATTATATACTTTATTTAAATATATAAATTAAATAAATACAAAAATGTATAAAATTATATACATTTATATATGAATATATATATAAATAATTTATTATTTGCATTATTTTAATTATATTTTTTGTATATATTTTTTTATTTTGTAATTTTGCTCAGGACTGAATTATATAACATAATATATAACAACAAATTCTCAGGAAGATAAATCTTCATATGGTAAACATAAATTATAGTTAACTCTGAAAATTAAAACTGGGATGGAGGAAAATATTTATTTTCAAGTATTCTCAAAAGAATTAAAAAAAAACAAAATCAAAAAAACAAAACAAAACAAAACAAAAAACTGGAGGAGCATCATTTAAAGAGAGGTGGAAGTATTAACTTGATTAAATGCAGCGTCGGGGGGGGATGTTAACTAATGTGCAGACCACCAGAGCCTGCTGGAGGCTTGGTATCACTGGCTCACAGGGCACACGGCTTGGCTTCAGTGCAGATTAAGGGTTAGTAGAGGATCAGTGCCAGCTGGAGACAGCTGCCAGCTGGGATGTACCCAATCAGACACAAACTGCTCAGAGCAAAATGCTCACATGTTCTTAAACTCTTGAGTTTTTTCTGTCTGTTTGTGGATCCTTTATCTCCTTATATCGCTCTTAACTCAATCCATCTCCCATTGTGAGTCATCTAAGCCATCCATTCAAACTAAAACACTGTAAATGCAAATCTGGATCACGTGACACTGAAGTAATGGCTGCAGGGAACAGGGTACAGTGTCGTTTGATCATCACAACTACATAGATGTACTCTTTCTCTCTTGCGTTATTCAGAAAAAGGTCCAATTCATGGCTCAGCACGGGTTGGTTCACTATGGCGATCGCTGTGGAGATTTGTGACAGAATCGATGTCTATGGCATGATTCCTCCTGAGTTGTGCAAGTGAGACTTTCTTTTCCACATTCACCATAATGCTGTTGGATCACTGTGGCGTATACCTCAATGTATTTTGGTGGTTTATGACAATTTCAGTTACACATGTGATTGTTCTTCTCAGGTCACCCAACCTCGAGCCCTCAGTCCCGTATCACTACTACGAGCCTGCGGGGCCAGATGAATGTAAAATGTATCTCTCCCACGAGCAAGGCCGGCAAGGCAGCCACCATCGTTTCATCACTGAGAAACGTGTCTTTGCCAACTGGGCACGTATGTTCAACATACACTTCAATCAACCAGACTGGAGACCAGGACCTGTTACCAACAAAAGCACAGACTCCTGAGGTTCACACACTGGGATGTTTATGGGACCTCTGTGTCTTTTTGAGGACAAAACTTGAACATTTGAATTGGAACACATCATGAATGAAAGTTTATGATGATGAAGGTTATGAATGACTTTAATACAAGGTACATTTCTGATGAACATTTTAATTGCAAAAGCTGCGCTGAATAAAAATGTTAAAAGATTGTTAAATGTGACAAGAACAAACAGTTTTTATTCACATTACTTATTAATTGTAACAGTGTGAGCCACATTGGTTCGTAATTCAGAAAACTGCGTTACTGTATAATTATATCACATTTTCTGTTTCCAGAAATTACTAGTTTGATATCTAGGCCATATTGTTCTCCATGTGTAATTTCATTTAAATGCTGCGTGGAGAGTGTCAAGCACATAATGTTACAAATTTCTTCTCTCAGTGGCATCTAAAGAGAACCATTTAGAAATTGTGCTTTTTCCAAATGACACTTTTATCATAGGGCCTCATTAGATTTGTCTGATTTAGTTTTTGTACATGGAAAAAAGATGGTTATCTCTTAAATTAAGCTGTAAATGTAGCTTTATGCTAATACTGTAATGTTCTCAGTAATTCTAGTCTTTACTCTAAATCAGAGGTTCCCAGAACCAAAAACTTTTAGAGTGAAATATGAGGGGAAAATATATATACATGTTTTCTCTTTTAACTAGCAGTCGTGGCCTAATGGACAGAGAGTCGGACTTATAACCCAAAGGTCGTGGGTTCAAGTCTCAGGTCCAGCAGGGATTGTAGGTGGGGGGAGTGAATGTCCAGCGCTCTCTCCACCCTCAATACCACGACTGAGGTGAGACCCTTGAGCAAGGCACCAAAACCCCAACTGCTCCCTGGGCGCTGCAGCATTGGCTACCCACTGCTCCGGGTGTGTGTTCACAGTGTGTGTGTTCACTTCTCACTGCTGTGTGTGTGCACTTGGATGGGTTAAATGCAGAGCACAAATTCCGAGTATGGGTTGCCACACGTCACATCCTTCCTTTTCCTTAAGGTCTTGAAATTTTCGTCCGAAATTTTCGCACGTTACCGTTGTGTCAATCATGTTTACACACACACTGCCTCCGAAACTTTTGTCCGTCATAAAAAAATTCGGATTGGGTTCAATTTTCTGCATTTTTCGCATCTGTAGCAAGCATTTTGACTCAGTGTGCAAGTTTTTTTTCGTGACGATGATGAATACAGAAAAACGCAGTGACCTTTAGTGAGTCATATGCTGATTCACTATAGCTGCTCTGACTGAAAATATTTGTTAAACATATTCGTTAATCTTATTCAAACCACATCTGAGTTTGCAAGTCTTTTTAAATATTAATTTAAAGAATCAACTCATAAGAATAATTTGATCAGACTGCACTGGTCATGTAGGTTTTTTTGACCACTGCAATAGTCTGTGACACACTAATAATTTATGAATAACTTATATTTTTCATTTTTATGACCTGGCATGAATGCTCTAACATTCTTACACGTTACTGCTGTAAAGTTCCAGTTATGTTTTGAAGCGTCAATGCATCATATATGCATGGACCAAAGGGCATTGTAATGTAAATTAAAATTATATGATAACAAATACCAGTTTGCAATACCAAGCAACATAAACTGTTTTTTGTACTGATAAAATAACTGAAAGCGGATGACACCGGAAGCCTTGCACATTCAAGTTACAAATGGCCACACAATACGTTAAAAAAGGTTAATAATGCATCCATACAGACCTTAAAAAGAGTACTTTTCAAATGGTCATAGCTCAAGAACCACAAACGTCACAAAATGATTCCTGATAAGACATAAAGCATTTATACTGAAGGTTCACATACAGACATTTTTATTTTTGAACATTAATGCTTCCTGGCACAAATGCTGAAACATTCCCACATATTACCAAAACCGCCAACTCTGAGCATGACAGCATGACCTTTAGAATGAGAGCTGTCATTGTTTTTTTGCAATTCCATGCTGCTCTTCCTTCAATTCCCATTGCAAAGGTTGTGTGAGAGCGTATCGACTTGCTGCCTGCAACGCTGTTCGTTTTACCTTTACAGCTGGAGGTTGGGGCCAATGTGGAATGCTAATGGTGTGACATTCTGTGTTCTTGCTCAGGCTTATGGGAGCTGCTCTGGTCTAATGGGATATCATGCTATGATTTCTGCTTATTCGCAGTGGTCGACAAATGTGCCTAGCACAACAACAACTGTCCCTCAGGAAGTCTAGGGAAATTGGAGGGCTTTAAAGGATGTGAGAGTCTGTAAATGAGGCTGGCCTTTGATTCAGCTCTGCTTGCTGCTATTGTAATCAGTCACCCGAGGCAACACCGTGATTACGGATGACCTTGGATCAGGCAGGAGGCCTGAATAAAATAAATGTGTGAGTGACGTTTCGACTCGGATTTGTCTTACATTCTCAGTTTTTTTTTTTTTAAACCTGCAGAGTTTACCAATGTCCTCTGCTTTACACAATATCTCAATATATAAAGTATGCCATAGACTGCTTTAACAAAACATTACCATGTATTATATCAGTATGTTATAAATATTTAACCTCATTTTCTAAACAATTTTTTAACTTTATTGAACAATATAAACTTTACAGTAATAAATGGCCTTATACAAAGTGCAAAATTTCTTAATCAGACAACAGACAAGCATCATAACATAAGATAAGAAAAAGAGGAGGGGGGGGGGGGGGGGGGGGCAAAATGACTAGGGGTTTTAAGCAAGTTTAAGATTCTCTATCAAATTATAGAGGTTTAAGGCATTCTTTTTCTGCATTAAGTTCAGCGACAAAAATTAATGGCATCGTTCCTTGTGAAATATGTAGAAATTTGGAAGAATTTTCAGGAATCTATTATTATGCAAAAAGAACTTCCCAAGAATAATAATTGTATTAATTGCCAAATCATGTGTTTCATCTATTAAAAATAAACCGGATAATACATTTTTCTTTGTTAAAACAGGTAAATCTTCAAATTTAAGAAATAACCGGTAATGCAAATCTTCCCAAAAGGCACAGGCAAATTTTACAATCATGAGATCGAAGATCATCACGAAAGGAACAGTTGTTAACATCAAGACCAAATCGACATCTTAAAAATTCTGTGGGATATATTCCAATAAGAATTTTAAAGTGGACTTCCTTTGCTTTTGGTGCAACTGTATTTAATCTCATTTTCTAAACATATACAAACACAGATTCTGTAAAAGATTGATAAATTGTTGTTGACTCAAGGACAGTGCTGCCATCTAGTGGCACTGTTAGTACATATTCTGCTTTCCTGGCTGTAACAGTGCTTGTAGCATTGCTGGTATAAATCTAATAACAATAATCTAGCAATAATTTTATATATACACGCCACTCATTTATTTAAATGGCACATATTTTACTACACCATCAGTAATTCTAAAACTTTTTTTTGTTTGAGTCTCCATTAAAGATAGATAGATAGATAGATAGATAGATAGATAGATAGATAAATACATAAATAAATTATAAAATGAAAGCTACTTAGACAGAAAATAAAACATTTAAAGGTTTGCGGTTCATAATACTAATTGCCAATGAGTGATATCTTATTTATACTTTATTATTTTTTAATTATCTTTTATTTTTAATTATCTAATATTTATTTTATTTTTAATTATAACACATTTTACAAAGCTTAACTGGTTGAACTTTACATCAATAAAATAAAAAAATAAAGTTAAATATAAATATAAATGAATGAATGAATGAATGAATCCTTCATAAATTCGCGACGTCACCGATTTAGTTGCGTAGCGGAAGTGCGTCACACTGTTTACAACTCAAACGGATACGAGTTATAAAAAGGCGTAAGCGTAGCCACAAATTCCTCAGCTTGACTTAACATCAACCGCAATGTCTGTTATATCTGCTTATGTATTATATTAATGTGTCACATATTCAAAGCGAGTCAGATCATTGCGAACAAGGTTAGTGTGCTATTCATACCTGCAAATTTACGAGTTAAGCCAATGCATCTGTATTCTAGGAGATATATAGTATATGGAATAAGACGTTCAATACATGTATGATTTGAAAATAACATTGTATGGATTCGTTTAGTTAAGTTTTCTTTTTGTTAACTCTGAATTACTAAACAAACATAGTCCTGAAGTATATTATAGTACAACAGATGCTATGCCTAATATTGAGGACATTAAATTGATACATATTTATTTAATATTTAGCAAGACAATGTTTCAAATATAGTATGAAATATATGATAAAATATCACAAATCAAGATAATGTATCTAAGGTTTCTTTGCCACTGTTGATGAAGTAAACATATTCAAATTTCATTTTCTGTTTCACAGAAAAAAAGTATTTCATACGGAAAGCCAGACGCTGTTATTTATTGTAAGTTAAGACAATGTTGAGCAGTAAATCCAACGAGGAGATCAGATGGATGCTGGATGATTATGGAATAAAACATGGTCCTGTGGTCGGTAAGTTAATAGTCACTGTAATCTGAATGGAATTGTTGCAGTGGCATCGAGATACTATTATCTTTTTTTAAATTAGTTTTTGTATTTTATTTGGTTTTCAGTTTATTTTAGTTAACGTTTTAGTATATTGTGTTTTTGGGATTTTTATTTGTTTTAATGTCTCTATATAGTCGTCTACATAGTTTTCATTCTATTTAATTTCAGTTTTATTTTAGCTGTTTTAGTACATCAAGTTAAAAATAAATGTAAATGACAAGTGTTGCTCTGGTAACTAGCTAAATTCTTTATTTCAGTTAATGCTTATTTTAAATAGCCTTAGCCTACTATCTTTTTTTTTTCTTCTTCTTTTTTTGTCCTGCATATGATTTGTGTATTTTAATTTCAACAGATTCCACCAGAGCCCTTTATGAGAAGAAGCTGAGAGAAGCCATGACTAAACACAGAAGAACCAGAGCTCAATCCGACAGGTCATTTTACAGGGAGGAGGGTAATTCAACACGAAACACAAGCATCTGTACAGTAGTTGTAATGTCATATTACATCAATGATCTGAAATGATTACATTGTTGCCTTACAGAGGACGTCACGTATGTTCAGCATCGTAGACCTGTGAGTTCTAACCCCTATTAAAAATCGTTTCAGACTTGTTTACATGAATACATGAATAATGTTGCATTTGTGTTCATTTAGCAACGATATGATAATGTGAGCGACAGGTAAGTCCGTCTGAATATTATAGCAGTTTAAATCATGTTATGGTAAAATAGTGAAACTAACAAGCTTCTTTTCTTTTATTAGAACGTGGTCTGATTATAAAGGGATGGACTACATAGATGAGTAAGATGGCTTTTTTGTGTAGAATTACTTAAAGTGTGTCACCGTCAGGGGAATTATTATTTTTATTAGTTGAATGCATTTTTTTTTTTGAAGGCCTGCCATGTATAGGACTCAGGCTCCTTACCGTAATATATCACAAGCAAGAAACTTTCCGCCAGAGCCACAGATCCAGAAAACACCAGAGGAGAGTTCAACACGCTTGGTCCCAGTCTGGCTACAGATATTAGTGTTTCTGATCATATCTGGTCTTCTGTATTTGGTTTTTTTAAATATGGAATCAGCAGAACCCATCAAAAGACTGACGTAGCTCTTCCTTTAGTGATTAAACTGAATGTTACATTTCTAAAACCAGCAAATATTTAGCACAATAGATGTGATCTGATTTTTTTTAACATATTGTAGTGTGTTTTCACTTCTTAAAAGTTGGGTTTTTGTGTGTGATGTTTTATCAAAGTAATAGCCCAACACTGTACTCTTTTGAGAATATGAAGGAAGTGGGTGTTACAGGACGCACCTGTTGAAAGATTATTTTTAAGATCTTTTATTTTGTTCCTTGGTCAAGATACAATAATTGTCCATTGTAATGCTGCAATACATTTTACAGTACTGTATTCTTGGGCTCATAACAGTTTGTTATATTACAACTTTACTACTACTAGAAAACTTCAAAGCCTTTTTGTATAAATTACATGAATATATTTTAAAGGTTACAGTTACTGAATCTGGTGTTCATTATTTTACAATATGTAATAAGCTATTTTTCAACTGTAATATGTCTGGAAGTATCATTTTTGAATTTGGGTCATCCTCTGAATCATATGTATTTGAATTTTTTTTTTTTTTTCTGGTGTTTTGTGAATTAAAAACTACAGGTTTTATTAAAATGAACTTTTTAGATAAATCTGAAAATGTTTTTATTAATAAATGATTTGTTTAACAGTAAAAACACTACATGCATGTCCAAATTGTGATTTTAGTTTTTAATGGCAAAATAAAAGTCTACAAATTGTATTACACGTACCAAAACCTGCAACAAAACAACCACCATTAATTCTCCACATTGCAAGACATGGATGTAACAGGAAGTGACAGCTGTTTTTACACACCTTTTTTATTATTATTTGAGCATCTTGCTCATTTACTATTGTTTTTATGGGTACAAAACATGTATAAATGTTTTAAACTGAACAAGCCTATCTGAGGTTCTCTACCTATGACTCGGTTACATTTAAAAACAAACATTTTGCTTTTCCTCGTTACAAATGGAGTGTATATATTGTACTGTAGTGTTTGGGTGGTTTGGGTACTGTAGTGTTGTAGGGTTTCTTGGCTTCACTACTAGACAATAGTAGTGCTGCTTAAAATGTTTAGTGTATCCCCATAATACACACTAAAACTTTTATCACTATTATTGTTCATATTTGTAAATACAGGGATTATTTCCCGTGCTGTTTTAGAAATGTGTTGGAGAATTTGTTCTTTTGTCTGTTTAAGCATAACATCAGATCTAGTGTATAATGCGTTCAGAGAGCCCACTTTCATTTCAAAGAGACCAACTGAACAATCCAGGTAAAATACACAATGAAATAATACTTTCATTCCTGTAGTGACCTAATCTGATAGAGGTTGTTCTTAGGCTGTCTGTCCCTGTTCCCACATGCGATTAACCAAACATAAGATCTTTAAACAACTGTAGTACAAAAAACAATAAATATATCAATTTAAATTATAAAGCCCCTTAGAGAATACAAAGAAAAACCCCAAAAATATTTCACAGTTTTACAGTCTTTACCTGCAACAATACGGGAAGACCTCAGGACGGGTTGGACATGGTACCTCTAAAAACTAAAAAGCCCTTTTAAACCTTGTTAGTGCAACAACTTGTGCTGTAATGTCACCCCTCTTCAAGTCTAGTGATGTCAGCATTTACTTTCAAAGAAAAAAATCTCCCATCTCCAGTAACACTGAAAGAAAAACCTCCAACCAATGACAATCGAAATGTTTCTCTGTGACTGCAGAGAATGGCAGATAGTAAGAAATGGTGGTTATATCTTATAACTTATATCTTCCCTTTGGTTTGGACAGGCCACTGAAACACCAACCTCAGGTGGACCAAGTGACCAGTTTCTAGTTACTGAAACAAAAAAAAAACATATACAAAGATCAGCACAAAGATCTTACTTCCTGCCTTCGTTACTTTCTGATTCATCGTGCTTTTTCTCTCCTGACGTAATGACCAAGAAAAATGTCTTTGTACTTGTTTAAACTTGAGTTTAAACTACAGTGCACAGCATAAATGAGTACACCCCCTCTAAAACTTAAATTCAGCAATTACTCTTTACTTAGATGACATGTTAGGGTTCTTTGGAGATATAGTGTTCCAACAAGCCTGCTTGATCAATTACCAAAGAAGAATGTCAAAATTATTCAGCAAAATAAGATTTTCTTATAAATGTGATAAAATGTTGTGTTGCAAAAATGAGTACACCCTCCTGAAAGTTACTAAATAAAACTAAAAATGTGTATAGGTTTAAGGCTATTTTTGATCAACGGGTAAGTATATGGAACCAAAACTTTTAAAGACAAGTCATTTCCTGACAATTAAAAGTGTTATATAGCCCACTGAATTATACTCAGACTTAATGCTGGCAGCAGTGGAACCACTTGGGAGAGAACTGCCAGGTGACTTATTTCTTAGCATAAAAGAAGACAATGGTACAAGAGGAATACCAAATTATTGTTTTAAATGTGAAAATATAGCAGAAGTAGCACCGACATTCAAAAACAATTGACTTGTGACAAGGCTCCAGAAATAATCAGGTCTTCACTTTAAGTTTTCATTTAGTGATGAGTGATTTTTTACTAGAAAAAGAGCAGGAGAAATAACATGCAAGTGTCTCGGAGCCGGCAAAAGCTATGAAAAGAGTGACACTTATTCTCACAGAGTATGACGCAGCCTGCAGAAGTGGCATGCATGGTTGTTGTCACCACTAGAATTACTTACTGTAGCCATAGCAAAATAAACTCATTAACCTCTTCCAAGGCCCATATTTACAAAACAAAGACTTCTGGGAATCCATACTCTGGTCTCAAGAAACCAAGTCAATCATTTTGTATCCAAAAGCATCCAAAATGTTCTGGTGTTGCTAGAGGAGGAGTACAGTGAGAAGTGCTTGGTACCCACAGTGAAGTTCAGTGGTAGTAAAGCTCTTATATAGGGATGAATGAGAGCTGAAGATGTGAGGGAGTTGTGCTTTATCAACACTGTCATGAATTCACACACCAATGTGTGATGGAATACAAAAACTTGAAACAGAAGATGCTACCCTCCCCTCATTCCCTGCATTATTGGGCATTTTTTCAGCATGACAATGAAGATATTCATTCTCCCAAGGTGAAAATCCTTCAGTGGACATGTATTTCACTCAATCTTAACGCTCTTGAGCAGCTGTGGGGGATTCTGTAGAGACGAGCTGAGCAAAACTCCCCATTAAAGATCAGAGCCCGTATTCTTAAAGATTCTAAGAATCCTCTCAGAGAGCTCCTAACTTGGCTTAAAAATTTCTAGCTAGGAGTCTTAGCTTAAAAGTGATTTAGGACCAATCTGAGAGCAACTCTGCGCAAGGAAAAGACAAAAACTTTAATCTTAGTGAGGCTAGCTATGACAGTCTTTTAAAGAATGTGATTGGTTGGTTGTCCAAGAAGGAAATAAAAGAGCGCTTTTAAGAGTAGGGTCTATTATAAGCTTTCACTTTGAAATTACAGGCGTATTTTTTCCTGTTTTACTATACTCTCTCTCACACACACACATTAGCAGTATACTTAAAGTTCTGGAGGACATACTAAGTACTAGAATATTATACATTTGCTGAATTAAATTTAGGGTGTACTCATTTCTGCAATCCTTCAATTAAACAAAATTGGCTAATTTACTTATCTTACAGAAAATATTGGCATATATTTTGTTGTTTTTATTACGTATATGTTTAATACATTTCAATTTTGCCATCTTTCCATGAATTATATTAGTGATCATTAAGAAAATACATCTTTTATATTTATTCAGAGGGGGTGTACTCATTTATGTTGTGCACTGTGTGTGTGTACATTGTATGTGCAGTTAGAAAAATTGGGCTGTGTGTACAGTATATCATGTACTGTAGACGAAATTTGTGTCATGCACATTGTACACATACTCTAGTGTAAGTACAAAAACTGAAGTATACTTTTAGGTTTATTTAAGTCTTAGTGCCCCCCACCAAAAAAAACAAACAAAACAAATAAAAATAAAAACAAAAAAGCAAAACTCGCATTACCTTCTTTTTGAAATCCCATTACTTGATTGTCAAGGCAATGTATGTGTTGTCAACACCTGTAATAAAAATATAACTTGTCAGTTAAAGTACTAATTATTATTATTTTTTTAAATAACGTAGTTACTCACAGGTCCTGCTCTCTCGCTCCAATTCAGTGGGTTTGCTCACTCTCTTGCAGTACACTTTGGCAACAATCAGAATGGCACACGTCGCCACCACAAACGTCAAACCGGACACCAGTAAACTGATGACCACTGGGCTCATCACCGGATCTACTTCTGAGATTTCAATAAAACAACCAAATTAATGTCCTTAAAGTTGTAATAAGCCTGAAGTACATCCAAGTGTATAGATTCTTTCTGCCACAGGATAAAAAAGGTAATTGCGACTTTTTAATCTCACAATGCTGACTTTTTTCCCCTCATAATTCTGAGTTTATATCTCATTATTCTGCCTTTTTTTCCTTAGAATTTTACATTTTGCAATTCCGTTTTTATTTTTAGGTAATTACGAGTTTTTTTTCCTCATAATTCTGAGTTCATATCTCGCAATTCTGACTTTTTTCCTCATAATTCTGATTTCATATCTTGCAATTCTGACTTGTTTTCCTCAGAATCCTGAGTTCTATTGTTAGGACAATATTTGGCCGAGATACAACTATTTGAAAATCTGGAATCTGAGGGTACAAAAAAATCAAAATACTGAGAAAATTGCCTTTAAAGCTGTCCAAATGAAGTTCTTAGCAATGCATATTACTAATCAAAAATTAAGTTTTGATATATTTACGGTAGGAAATTTACCAAATATTAATATAATATAATACTTAATATCCTTATAATTTTTGGCATAAAAGAAAAATTGATCATTTTGACCCATACAATGTATTTTAGCCTATTGCTACAAATATACCCCAGCGACTTAAGACTGGTTTTGTGGTCCAGGGTCACACACACACACACACACACACACATTTATATATATATATAATATATATAAAGAAACATACATGGATGAATTGATGAATATGAACCATTCCGAAAATAGATCGAATTGAAAACAGAGTGAATTTTCATTTCATGCCAATGTTAAAAGAACTGTTGCTAAGGCTTTTATACTGAATTACTGTAATTTTAAACATCTCAATCCCACCTGGGCTGGAAGCGCACAACTCACCTCGAATAGAGATGGGTAAAGGTTGACTTTCCCTCGAGATAAATGTGCGCTCTCCAGTCTGGACTTTGTAGAGACAGCAGTAGTAGCCCTCATTATTGGACTGGGCATTGGAGAAGGTAAAGGTGACGGAGGGAGCGAGGGCTGGCAGAGAGTGCCGGACGGTCCCATTGGGCCTGATGAGCCGCAGCTGAAAGGATCCTCCTGGATACTGAGGCTGAGTGGAGCAGGTGACATTAAAACTGTGGCCCCGGGTGACCCAACCCGGCCGGGCCTCAGGAGACGTGTTGTACCAGATTTGGGGAGTGTGAATCTCCACTGAGAACAAGAAATAAAGGTTAGTCTGAGACTTTTAGCTCTCGATTACAATTTTAGCAGCAGATGTAACTTACAGACTGTGATGTTAATGGAGTTGCTGTGTGGAGAAAATCCTGAGGGGGAGGTTCCCAGTTTGGTGTGCATCCTGTAGAGACAGCTGTAGCTGCCCTGGTGGGAGATATCTAAGTCTGACAGAGTCAGATCCACCGTCATTTGTCTGGGATCGGCTCTCTGAGTCACTAGCGGAGTGTCCACACCTCTTTTGTACAGATGGAAGTCAATGACGGACTGCCAGTAAGGGGCAGTGCATTTAAAGTGAACGCCCTCTCCGGTCGAATAGGTGTAGAAGCGAGACTGAATTGACAAGGTGGGTGCTAGAAGTTTTCCTGGTTGGAGAAAAAATTATGAACAACTACAAACAAACACAGGCTGAGTAAATTAAATATAAATCTTTCAAACACTCTCGTACCTGTGCACTCCACTCCAGCATCCTCACTGTGTGTACACACATCTTCATTGAGGGTGCGTTCACACAGATCCAGGGCAAACTCGTCACCTGAGCATTTTACATTCCTCCACAGCACCTCTCCACCGGCCCGTCCGAAACGAGCGCCACCTGGAATGTCCAACACGAAGCCGCAGTCGAGCTCTCTACAAACCACTGCGGCATCCTCTAGATCCCAACCACGCTGACACACGGTGCCCCACTGATGCCCATGACGCACCTCCACTCTACCTGAGCACCGCTCACCCGCTTTTTCATTCACAAGTCTGGTGATCGGGTCATCTGTGAAAATAATGGGAATGAACCAGTGTTGTTAAAACTGAAGGTGAAACTATTTCAATTACCAAAAATGATTAATAATAAAACAGTAATAATATACAATACAAAAACAAGAAAAAACTATAAACTTGATGAAATAAATACAAATTTTGAAATACTAGAGTTACTAAAAGTTAAATTATAAAATAAAATATTAAGATAAAGCTAAATTGAAACTCTAAACTAATAAAAATGGCAAAAGTAGACAACACAATTAGGCTATTAAAACTAAAATGAAAATATAAAAATAAAAGATAATTTAAAATTTTAATAAATAATTGCATGAACAAATTAATAGAATCCATATTTTAAAATTATTGATCAGTGGCTTAGAATAGTGCTTTAAAAATAAGTAAATACAAATAATAATAATATATATTATTATTATTATACAAATGCATTTAAATGAAAACAAAGGTGTTTTCCAATATTTTTTAAGTTAGAAAAAAAAAAAATTTCCTATAATAAATATACACTGGTCACTTAAAATAAAGTATATATTTTCCAGAGATTACATTAATAAACTGTTTTGGCTTTAATACAGTAATTTAATTTAGCATGTATTTTCATTGAAAATATATTTTCAGAATATTATGCTTAAAATTTTCTCACACAGTATAAACAAGTTGCTATACATGGAAATAATCTGCTTCTATAATTTAGGAGACCATCATATTTGGGAGTCCCTGACATATAAAACCCCTACTGTAGACAAAGTCAATAACTCACCAAAGGCATGAACACCTTTAGCAGCAACAGTGCATCCTGTAAAACAAGACAAAAGTTATCATTTTAAAAAGTAGAAATATTTCTTATCTTTTTAGATGCAGTTGTGCATGGATCAAATATACTATGGTTGCAGCTGCTGACAATGTTCAGGTCTCCTTTAATACATATATTTTAAGAAAATAATACATTTTACTTACCAAGCATTACTAGGCTGAGAAGAATCTTCGACATTGTAGATTTCCCATGTAACGCAAGTGCCAGGGCTTTAGACTCATTTATTAACTAAACGTCTCTGTCAATGTCTGCAATCCAAAAGCTGACGGTTCCAGTGTGAGGAGGACCAGGAGCAAGTTGATGCAGCATAGCACTTCAGTCTATTCAGCTAGCTAGCTAACTAACTAGCACTTCTCAATGCATAAACTGTTCCTGTTCACCTCCATGTGATTGATACAAATACTTTATCTATCATAACTCATGCTTCAAAGCATAACAGTCGATAGTAGCAAATAGCACATAACAATTTAGACACAAAAGCTGTGGAACCGGACGGCTAAGTTAATATGCTAACGTTGCCCTAAAGTAAAGAGAGTTATTCGTAGAGCGAGAAAAGACATACCAGTGTATTTACAAAACATAATCGAGTAAAGATGTAGTCAGTAATGCTTTGTGAGTGTTTCTCGCGCGTACGGTATTCCGAGAAACAGCGCCATAATGCAGACTGCCGACGTCCGATTCGTGAACGAATTGTTCTATTGAATCGGATCTTTTCAATAAACCGATAAAATCCTTTCCGAGCAAACTGAATCAACTGAACAAAACAACTCACAAGAGCATTTGCAGTGAGAAGCGAGAATTTGACTGATGGTGCGAAAAGTTACTTTTGACTGTATGTCTATACTTTGTACCAAAACACACACGAAACAAAGTTTGTTTTAATAATTTGTTAAATTACAGCTAATATTTAAACATGCTATTCAGACTACATGGGAACGAATGCTAGATTGTTGTAAACGCAGATTCAATCTCGTTTCTAAATGACTCATTCTCATGAGCTGAAACATGGCAAATGACACATTAAATTAACTCTTATTAATAAACGTAATAAACAGCATGTATTGTAACGTAAAGCCACGTCTGGGTGTCAAGGTCTACGTGATGACGTATACGTCGGACGCACAAGAACTGATTCTTTGAAATGAACTGTTCATATGAGTCGATTCGCGGTAATGAGTCAGAAGTCCCATTATTCCGATGAAGAGAATGTACTGTAGATGTTTTTACTGTTCTACGACGTTGCGCAAGATCTGCGTACAAAAACGTTCACGCTGATTTGCCTCTAGGCTTGAAACAATTTTAGGCTTAGACGTAGAAAAAGAACACATCCAGAGACACAATTTAACGACACCTTAAATTTAAATATCACCTACCTATGAGATCTACAGTAGCCTACTACAATTTTATTGAAATATCAGCAATTAGGAACAATAGAACCATAACTTTTATAAGAAGGGTTGGTTGGTGAACAGTTTTGACATTATTCAAGGGTACGAATTTATGTGAATAAACTTGTGGCGACATCAAGTGGATAAAATGAGAATTACAACACTTACAGCTTTACCTTTAACTGTCCATCATCCTCCCAGCCACTTATCCTCTGTGTACATTTTACTAATAATTAGCAATGCGTTTGTTACAATATTTATTAATCTTTGTTAAAATTAGTAAATAAAAATACAACTGTTCATTGTTTGCCAGTATTAGCTCAGGTCCAACTTTACAACAGATACAAATTTTGAATTTAACAATGCATTAATATATGTTAGAAATTAACAAATAAAATAAACTTTTTCTAAAGTGCGCCTGATATCAAGACACTGAGTGTTGCATACAATACAATGTTACAGAAAACTAAGGCAAAAATAAATAAAACATAAATAAAAAAATTAAAATACAAAATAAAATAAATAATTTTCCCACCTCAAGGTGGGAGTCAAACAAGACTTCAAAGTTTGAAAGATATATTTGTCATGCAAATATGTTTGTGAATTAAACCGGAAAACATAAGTTCAACGACTCAAACAAGCTTGTTCCTTATTCATTTCATGTTCCCTATTCAAATCGTGCAAGTTTTAAATAATTTCCCTAATTTTAAGTGGATCCTAAAATCACATAGTTTAAATATTGTGACCTGGGACCAGGTTATCACTTCAATGATATTTCTCTTTTAATAATACTAAAATAATAATTGAATAACAATAAAATTAAATAATAAATATAAAACATATGAAATATAAAAAATGCACTTTGACCAAAACGGGGTTATTCTGCTACTTCTAGCCAAATGATTATATCTGCATCTTTCTTGAGAAGTGCAGGAGTTCAGGGGTAGTTTTTAGCCCATTCACGTGCATTATTCCGAGCACAACCGTTTCTTCTCTCACCGACCTACTTCTGTTTAATTGGATGAGCATTCAGTCTCCACCTAGAGAGAGAACGAGAGCGAGACCGGCTGGACCCACACTGTGCAAACCGTTATCCACCTGCGAATAAAGCGTTCATGGAATCTGCACATTCCTCGCTGACGTCACGGCGGATGGAATAATAGAACAACCGTCGCGCGAAACAAGCAGTCCCGCTGTTCTGTTGTGATGTTATAAAGTGCACTTTGGAAAATTTCCTCGCGACAGCGCTACACGCACGGAATGTCCCACGGAAGCGCAGGCGAACAACAGGTGGATTCCGAGGCCAATCCAGACTTGGAAGTAGCCATACTTCTGTGTCTCTCCGCCCCTCTGAGTAACCATAGCAAAGACAGTGTAAAATCCAGCGTACCGGAAAGAAGCTGAATAACACGCTCGCGACATGGATCATTTCAGCGGTGACGCGACATCGGGAGCATTACGGACAAGATTGACCGCTCACACAGTTTATTCGGAATTATGTCACTTTACATCTGACATCGTCTTCTAATACACAGAGGCTGTTTATTTCTGTCCCAAGAGAGTGTTTGTAGACTTTTGGAGTTATCATGCCTGTCAGTAACGGATCGATGATGGATTTGCCCTCGGAATATGTGAAAATAAAGGCGCATTACGGAGGGTGAGTGTTGTAAACTTTCACAGGGTTAATGTTTTAAAAAGTTGGCCTGCTGTGTCGTGGCGTCAAAGGTCGGAATATGCCCGGCGTTTGGCAGTTTAATGTAAGCAGAACATAAACGCACTTCACTCCCACACGTGACAAACTTTTACATCCTTGAATGTTTTAATACTTTTTCAGCGTAAGATCGTTTTAAACAGCATATGTTGTGTATTTTAGCGATGTTGTCAGCTGAGGCATTTTACAGCAATGCAGTTTACAATATCAGGCATGTCATAAAACGTCCAGGCCTTTTCTTGCCAATAGTAAAAAAAAGAAGCAGCAAATATTCATTTATTTTTAAATTTAAATTCTTAATATATTCTTAATCTCTTAAATATGAAATGTTGCAAATGATTTTTAAAGGTTCACTCAGTTATGATAATTAAAAATAATTTTTACATATAAAGAAGTTATCAATATTTTAGAAAAATATCATCGGATGTATGAAGACTCCAAAGCTGTTTTATTTTACTAGGAATAGGTTGCCATTTCATGGGTGCCACCATATTGATATCACATGACCAAGTTACTGGTATGTTTTGACTATCTTTAAAAATGAAATATTGTTGTGGGGGTGAATGTTGTGCTCTTATTGCCACTTGTTGCTCAACACACCTCTCCTGTTATATTATATATATAATATGCTGTTGCATACTTATTTTAAGAGGATTTTTGTTATAAAAACCTAGTTTCAGACTTCATAATTCATAAAAATAATCTCATAGATTACTTATAAAAAAATACCAAAATTTTGTTGTTTTATTTTCTGATGCCACACATGACTGGACTGGTTTTGACCCCTACCGTGGCTTCTGTCATTATACTTTTTTTTTTAAACAACAGTGAATTGTTTCCATCTTAAATATAAAATCTAGGCTTTATATTTTGTTTAGACGTTCTTGGCTAAAAGTGGCCATGATGTAAGCGGTCAGGAGAGAGTGAGATAACACAAACACGCACTGTCTGCATACATCACTGTGAATCAGTGTTATTAATCACATCATCACTCAAAGACGAACAGCTTCAGAAGGTGATATCACCCACCCTTTAGTCAACAATGTGAATGATACAGATTCATTTCGAAACCTCAGTGTCTAAGTCGTTATAGCATTCTTAAAGGGAAAGTTCACACAAAAGTGAAAATGTTGTTTTGATTTACTCACCTCTGAATTTCTTTCTCATGCTTAACACAAAAGAAGATATTTCATAGAATGTTGGTAACCAAACAGTTACTGGTAGCTATTGAAAGAAAATACTGTGGAAGTCAATGGCTACCAGCAACTGAACATTCTTCAAAATATCTTCTTTTGTGTTCAACACACGACAGGTTTGGAATAACTTGAGGGTGAGTAAATGATGATAGAATTTTCATTTTTGGGCAACCTTTCCATTTAAAGAAATTCATTTAAAAATGAAAATGCTGCCATTATTTATGAAAATTCTGTGACCCAAAAATATAAATTCTGTCATTTACTCACCCTCGTTCATTTTTGAATGAACTATCCCTTTAACTCTTATCTTGGGTGACAACTGGTAGTAATGTTAACTTTCACACCATGAGTAAGAGGAGAAGATACCAATCAAATTTGGCCATTTATGTAATATTTAAGCATGGGGAAAAATGAAATCAGTTTTGTGTGATTGTATTTTACTCTTTTGTTTGAAATGTAGTATTTAACTTCATGACTTAAATAATGAGGAACATAGATTCTTCACTTTTTATTAAATTAATACTCATTGGCTGGTTGTTTTAAAAATCTGAATATTGTCTAAGCATTCTGTAGATAAAAGCATGAGATAATGCACTTTAACTCATTTTTGGACTGCATAAATGTGCATTACATATTCTGTCCTGCTGGCTCGGAGGCTGGAGATACAGTAGACCTTTGATTCAAGAGCACAATTACCTGATGGCGTGCCAGTGAACCTGCTATAGGAAGTGAAGAGTTCCTCAATGTCTGTGGAAGTGTGAATTCCTCTCTTACATTAGTGTGTAAAGAGCTCTCCAAATTTGGGTCAGGCTTTTCAGAGCTTTTTGAAAGCCTTGGTGATTCCCGCTTCTAAAAATATTTTGGAGGAAGTTAACACCAGGCGGGACAGAAATCTTGGTGACTGGCTGACAACCTGAGCCAGGCAGTTGCCTAGCAACAAGTTATAAGCCTCAATAATGGCTCTTTTTTTCACAGATTCCAGGCTCTGTTTATTCGAGCACAGGCCTCTAGGTTTCAGCCCAAGATGTTTCATTGTTGAGCAATCAAGAGAGAGATTAGACTGTTTTAAATAGCTCATCTCAGAGGGGGGAATTGCTGGATACTCAACATTGTTGACCCTGTTAGTCACCTGAAGGGTCACATTTTGTAGCTTTGTACATTTTGGATAGGCTGAAGTTTGTAATGCTGTTAGAAATTGCTTTAAACTGTTTACCATGCATGCATAAAATGTCCCTGTTACCTGTCAGGGACTGAAATTGGTGTGTCATTGGCAGCCCTAGGATATGCAAACAGCGAAAAAGTGTCAGGGAAGAGACCTGAACTTATTTTTTAGTCAATCAGAAAAGCTTTCTGCTTGTCAATCATTTTACAAGTTTAGGGAATTTTTCGGTGGACTTTAGTTTTTTAGAAAAAGCAATACACCACTGTTCAAAGTTTAGGGTCAATAAGATGTTTTTAATGTTTTTGAAAGAAGTCTTTTATGTTCACTATTTTTCTGTCATTTATTTGATCAAAAATACAGTAAAGACTAAAACACAGTAAAGTAATATTATCACAATTTTAAATATCTGTTTTCTATTTTAAGATATATCTTAAAATGTAATTTATTCTAGGGCTGCAACTAACGATTATTTTGATAATCGATTAGTTGGACGATTATTTTTTCGATTAATCGATTAATCAGATTTAAAAAAACCTACATTTTCTTTTTCTTTTTTTTATTGACAAAAAAACCACTTCCACATTCTGCCCAATGTTCTTCAAACAAATGTGTCAACTGAATGCTATGAAAACATACAGTGCTTAACAATTTATTAGACCACCTGTCATAATAAAGAGAAAACACAAATATTTTAGGAATTTGTCAAAGAATTGTTTAAATCTAAAACTGTTATTGTCATTTATTTGGCAAATAACAAACTGAAACAACTAAATAGTATTTATTCACAAAATAATAAAAAATGGCCTCCTGCCTTTCATAACAGCATGCATTCTTGCTGGCATTGTTTAGGTACTTTTTGACTGTAACTGGGTATCTGAAAAAATCTTTTATAGGTCTTTCATTCTTTCATAGATAACAGCAATAATTATATTATAGCATTAGAAATAGCCTACTCTTACTAAAGAGCTTACGCATATTGGAGGACTAACCAATACAGATAGCTAAAAAATGATTTTAATGGCTTACCAATACTGTTAGTTTAGAGCAGCAGTGGCACAAACCTTACATAAATTTGTTTTAATAAATTTAAGCACTGTATATAGGCCTATAGTTTAAATCTCTTCATCAAATTAAGATAATAAAAACACAAACTCAGTGTTAACCAACAGGTAGGAGTAATGTTCTGCAGGAACACGTGTTCACTTTTTGATCAGTCACGTGCTGTAATTTCTTTATCCTGTAAAAGGCGGCTATGAAGCGTCTGATATTTATATTCAGACAACTATACGCGGTTATACCTTTACAGTTCCTACTCTCATAAAATACGTGCACTATATGTTGACTTGTAAACCTTAATTAAACGTTCAACAACAGATATTTCAGCACAATGAATGTTTTTGCGCTGAATATTGTCTCCCTCTCTGACGCGCGTTCACGCGGCCGCTGCGCCGGCTCGGCGCTCATTCAGTAAAGATTTAAACTTAACACAGACTGTCAGGACGGAACTTTATGCAAAAATGGAAGTGCTCGCGTGAATTTGTTACATTTACAGATAAGGATATGACCGTAAACTGGAAGTGCGCTGTGGACGCACACGCATCTGTCAAAGCGCCTGACAGGGCAAGCCATTACGCTAAAGCATTAGAGCTTAAAATAAAGAGTTCTCATTTTTTGGGCAGCTTGGATCACGTACTTCTCCCGCAGCATCTCATTCTGTTTCCATCATTATTTTTAGATGCATTTTGTCCATAGAAATGTGTTATTCAGTGCTGTAATTTGACGCGACCGGCTGAAGTTGGACGTGCACTGTGGGCAGACCCGAGTCACCCGACTAATCGATAATGAGAATCGTTGTCGATTATTTTCATTATCGATAATAATCGATTTTATCGATTAGTTGTTGCAGCCCTAATTTATTCCTGTGATGACAAAGCTGAATTGTCAGCATCATTACTTTAGTCTTCAGCGTCACATGATCCTTCAGAAATCATTCTATTATGCTGATTTGATGCTCAAGAAACACTTCTTATTATTATCAATCTTAAAAACAGTTGTAATGCTTAATATTTTTATGTAAACTGCAGTAATTTTTCTTTTAGGATTCTTTGAATTGAATGTAAAACAGAACAGCATTTATTACATTGTAAATACCTTTACTGTCACATTTGATGTATTCTTTGTTGAATAAAAGTATTAATTTCCCCAAACTAAATTATGATTTTGCTAAATTATCATGGTTCTTTTATGTAATTAACCATAAACAAACCATCAGTTTAATATCTCGGCAATACACTGAATCATTAACTTTGAACAATGCCAGAAAAAGTGTGTAAACACACTTTACTCAACCATCAGCAGCCTGTCGTGCCAATAGAGAATTGAACTTGGCAAGCGTTTCTTATTTCCATTTCCACTGCTGGACTTTAGTCCAGGACTCAAGAGGTTTAGAGAGGTTTGATTTGCTATAGCAACCACACAGACAGCACTGTAGATAATACTCACTGGTCATAAATCACAAGCATAAGGTGAAACCGCAAGTGAAACTTTATAATGTTATCACAGTTCTCATCTTACCAGTGACATTGTTTTTTTTTTTTTTTTTTTAATGTAATGCATTTGTGTGAGACGTCTGAGTGCGCTTCAGAAATGTAGTCTGAACTCGCTGAGAACAAAACATTGAGTGTGAATACGTCTTAAATTCCCTGAACTCTGTGTTTGTATTTTAAACTTTCAGTGCACAGTAACATAACACAGACTTAACATCCTAAGCCTTTCTCCATGCAAATCTAGTTTGTATGAATTTGAATATATCCAGTCCTGAACCTAATGACACTAATTCTCTGTAGAAAGGGCGTTGTTTAAATTCACTGAGCTTCATCTCTTGTGTGGGCTTTCTCAGGGTCTAGTTGTACTATTTCAGGTGGGATTTATGGTTGAGTCTGGTAACTCAATCAGAAATGAGCAGGGTGTGTTCATGATGATTCAGCCTGTGCATATGAGCCACAGCTGTTACCCAAAACTGCACTGCTCATCCAACATTTTTTATGACAAAAAAAAAAAAAGAGTCAGGCCACACATGTACTGTAGTGTCTATTTACTATGAAACCGAAGATTTAGTTCTAAAAGAGAATTTCAGAATTTGCCACAGTTCTGGAACCTCTGTTCAGTTAAGGAATTTTGACACAGAGTATAGAATTCTATACTGCTATTGTCACAGTAACATTTTAGAATTGAGCAAGAAGTTTTTGAAAAAACATATTTTGCTTATGCTTATCAAGGCTTCAGTTTATTTGATCAAACATAAACTAAAAACTATAATATTGTGAAATATTATTACAATTGAAAGTGAATTTTGATAAAATATTATTGCAATTTGTAATTATTAAAATTTAAAATAACTGTTTTATTATTAACCATTACTCCTGTCACATTCTTCAGAAATCATTCTAATATGCTGATTTGGTGCTACTCAGGAGACATTTTGGAATTTCCAAATTTTGGAAACTTCCCCAGCTCAATTTTATAAATTTGGTAATATATTTTTTTTTCTGTAGAAAGATTAACATGTATAGTGATGAAAGCCAAAATATTAAATGTCACAGATGTACATTTACTGAGTAATCCACTATTTTGTAGAGAGGGGTCAAAATGACAATTTTCACCTGAGATCTGGAGCCCTGAGAATTATTATACCAAAAATAAAGTTTGTTAAGAACCAGAATCTAAAAGGATTTTAAGATATCTTCAATCCTTCCTGAATTACAGGCATGCATACTTTGAGGCAAGAAGTGCTTTTTGCCATTTTTGAACTGGCACCGTTGGCATATAATGAAACAAAGATTGTTAAAGTCAACAGGTTTTATTAATAAACCTACAAATCTGTGTAAAAATAAAATAAAGATTCTGCCAGCTTTCTAAAATAATTTTTTACCCTCTTGTAATTTGGCTCTGAATCTCAGGTGAAAATTGCAATTTTGACCACCCCCTACAAAAATGTGGATTACTCAGTAAATATACATTGATGAAATTTAATATTTTGGCTTTCACCACTATACATGTTTATCTTTCTTCAGAAAAAAATAACAAAATTAAAAATTTGAGCCGGGGACTTCTGGTTGAGTTGACACCAAATGACCCATTTCTTATTGTTATCAAGTTGTGCTGCTTAATATTTTTGTGGAAACCATGATGCATTTTATTAATTCTTTGATGAATGAAAAGTTCAAATGAACAACATTTATTTATGTTCATTTTAATTGTCTTTACTGCCACTTTTGATCAATTTAATGCATACTTGCTAAATAAATAGGGTTCATAGTGTGTTCATTTTTATATAGAAGTTAGACAGATTCATCATTCTTGTGTTCAGAAACTGCTGAATGTGGGAATCTGTTGAAACCTTTTTTTTTTCTTTTTTTTTTAAAAAAAGTATTAATAATTTTAACTTTTTGGATAGAGATGGGTCACGGTGGTCAACTTGTCATCCAAAAAAACAACTTTTAAACCATTGGTCATGACCAATTCTTGCAGTTTCTTGCAGTTTTTCTTAGGTTACTTGATTATCAGATCATTTTCACACTATAAGGTCCTAATTCACACTATCTGCTTATGCATCATAAAAAAGGTTTAGCTGCCTGACCAACAAGCTGACGCTTTTTATTAAATTCCCTGACTAAAAACGCCATTGCAGATTTTTTAGGAGAGATGTGGCTCTGCTGAATCTCAGTGTTTTTTCAGAGGTTATTTGTTGAAGTTGTGATAGCTGCAGGGTCAAATATTTAAACTGCGACTTATGCTGTGTCAGAGCGAAAAGCCTAATGAATGTGTGATGACTGTGATCATTCACAAATATATGATTAACCCAGAAACTCTTTATTTATCACCTCTGCTCCTCTTTTATTCAGTGCAAATAACATTATTGCCACACTTGCGCTTTTTCTGTCAGTCTCATCTATTTCAGGACCACCCTCTCTGCTTTAATATGGAGTGAGAAATTAACACCTCTGAAATTACTTTATTTAACTGTTGGCCTCCTCAGGGATGGTTAGCACTTATTAAAGTTAATCAGAAATGTTTCATATGGCTCGCTCTGGAATTTAATTTCCCTCCCTGCCTCCTCAGTTGCGTCAGTGCCGAGCGAGGCGCCATCCAAGCGGCAGCTGCTCCAGGGACTCCTAACATTTATCAGTTGATCAGGCCTTAGAGAGCCGTGCGGTTGGAGATCCTTTCACCCCTGGCTTTGGTGCCAGCCAGTCATATGGGGCTGAGGATGGTGGGGGACGGATGGAGCCATAAGGGCAGGGTGGCAGATGATGGACTCATGATGAAGGTTCCCCCGCTGAGGGGCAAGCTGCTACAGAGCTCATCTCAGCAGAAAACACACACACACACACACGCACAGTATATCTGACTTGTCATACAGTCATACATCACATTTTCTATCTAAACAGGAACTGTGGGAGGTCTGTAGACTGATTTGTAAAACAGAAATTTCTTTAAAAAATATTGTAAAATGCTCTAAATAGTCAATATTTTTAATAAATGAAGGTACTGTACATTTTTCTTTAGCTTTTTATTTAGAAAAGGGTAAAAAAATGCAACTTTACAAAGCTCTTTGCATGATTAGATAAAGAGATGATGTAAATTACCATTTATCATAATATTTTCGTGTAGACACAGTATTATTTTAGCATTAACTAAGGATGTAAAATGATAGTAATAATAATAGAAATATTGTATATCTAAATGCTCTAAATAATCAACATTTCATTTTCTTCAGCTTTTTTAAAGTCCAAAAAGACCAAAAGACACAAAACAACTGAGCCTTGAACCAAGCTTTTTGTATAATTTAAGAAATATAATTTGGAATAACTTATGATAAATGATCATTTATATAATTTATGATAAATCTGTTTGTAGCATTTAAAATAATAGTTATAATCATAAAGATAAATAAAATAAAAAATGAAGATAAATTTAAATTTATAAAGATATTTATGGGTTGTATTCTTATTGTATGTTTCCTTTAGCTTTTCATAACAAAAACAAACAAACAAACAAAAAAACATTGCAATTGAACGAAGCTATTTGTATGATTAGATAAAAATAATTTATAACTGATGATTTTCGGTGTTAATTTATGATGTTTCAGCATCAACTAAATAATAGTAATGGTAAGGAAGATAATTTAAGTAAATATTGTACTCTTAAATTAATATATTCAGATATTTATGGCTTATTTTCACTGGTTCATACCACATTTTTGTAAATGTGACATTTTTCTATAGCTTTTTGTTTTGTTTTTATTCTTTAATTTTAAATATGCTTTAAAATATTGGTATGCTTGAAACAAACAACTTCTTATGTTTTTTGGATGGTTTGTTTGAGTGTAATACCATCATTAAACAAATGTAACCATCTCTCTGTAATACAGTATTTCAGTGAATCCAGGACATGACACAAGCTGTTAACTCAGAAACTAGGTCAGTACTTATTTATCCTGATGTAAAAATGTTTGTTAATGTTATGAATGAAAGTTATCAAATAGTGTTATTGAGAAGACAGTATTTTTTTTTTTTTTTTTTAGTGATGCACAGTATACTGGCATATCATTCCATATAATCCATTACAAAATGGTGTGGAAATACCATGACAATATTTTTATATATATATATATATATATATATATATACCATGGTACTGAGTGATTCCAGGATTGAAGCAATACTTGGGAAAACAGTCATTAAGCCCCAAAGAAAGATATGATTGTGTTGAATCCACACATAAACACATTAGTCCTGATACCCAAGAAGGCACTTTGAGGTCAGTGATGATTTAATCATTTCTTAGTAATATGGTTGCACTTCTGTACCCTGAACCAAACTGATCATGTTTTCTTGTACTTGGCTCTCTTTGAGGCAGCTCATTCCTGTATGCAGTGTGAAAGTGGGGCAGGGACCAGACTAGGCAGCTGTGTACTAGAGGTTTGAAAGAAAAGTCTCTTGTGTATCCAAACAGATGTGGCTTGTTTGGCTGTGGTTGGACTGTTTCAGGCCAGTGTTGCAAATTAAAGCTACAGAGAACATTTACAGCTCCTCTGAATAAAAGATGCATGATTTATGATGTGATACTGGGTGTTTTAGATGGTAATACAGCAGCTTAGCTATGTACTGTATGTTAATAGATACTATGTAATTTTAGTAATTTTGTTATCTGCTTTTGGCATTCTTTGTTTAGTTTTTGAGTTTTAGTTTAATTTTCATTTTATTTAGCTTTATTTTTAGTTGTAGTAGTTTTAGTATTTCAACTTAAAGCTATTTATTTTTGTTAGTTGCCAAGTCAAAATCTATAATTTTCTTTTAAGTTGTTATTATATGTTAGCTTTATTTCAGTTGCCGAAAATTATTAACCAGGTTAGTTTTAGTATAAATAACAGCACTGCTTCAGTTATGGCAGGGATGTGCAAAACGAAATATTTTCCAAATATTTTCCGACTAGTCGGTGGCACTGCTGCTAAAAAATATAAAAAAAAATCTAGTTGACTTCACAATTCAAGAATTGTGCCATTTAAATAGAGAAGTCCAATTTCAGGCCGTGGTATGTTATACTGTAAAAGAATGAATTTAGTATCATTTACCTGTAATCAAATACATTTCATTAAACCGAAGAGGATTTTAATTGTTCTCAGATCTGTATGAAGGTGCTTTCTGTATTAAGTGTCATTGTTTTTTTTATGTAGGGACATGCTGATCTCTGACTTGGATTTGGCCATGACGTACACAGAGGTGTGTGAGGAGGTCAGAACAATGTGTGGGGTCCGAAAGGAGATGCCAATTACACTCAAGTGGATTGATGATGAAGGTATGTATGACCTTTGAACTTTGGCTGAAGGTACATCAGCAGAAAAGAAAAGTTTATTTAGAAGAAGA
This sequence comes from Tor tambroides, assembly GCA_021397915.2. Taxonomy (NCBI): domain Eukaryota; kingdom Metazoa; phylum Chordata; class Actinopteri; order Cypriniformes; family Cyprinidae; genus Tor; species Tor tambroides. Next base: position 40,783 of record JAFVLL020014524.1, on the reverse strand, counting down.
GCAAGTTACAATGAATCGTTCACAATAAGACCAGGAACATGAAAAAAAAAAAAAAATTAATTTTGATTTCATGTTGACTTTAAGCTCAAGAACTGTGCCTATGATAAGTGTATGCACTGTAAGTCAATTTGGATATAAACGTCAGCTAAATTAGACATTTTATAAAATTTTCATACCAGGGACCCCTAAATATGATGATTTCCATGCAAGGAACCCTACATAAAATATAAAGAATTTACATTTATATTATTTTCTATTTATGATTTATGTTTAAATGTAATAAATGTAAATGATTCATATTTTAAATTTTAAAACAAAACAATTCTTTGAACCCGGAGGTCCCCAGCCCAGTGTTGTTATTGATAACTACCTATTAAAATTCATTTTCTTTATTTGAAATAAATATTATATGAAAAATAGAAATGTTGCCTTATCAAGTAACTGAAATAAAATAAGTTTAAGAGGTACTAAAATTACTAAGACTAAAACAGAAATAAAAACAAATTAAATATAATAACAACAACAACAAACAAAAACAATAATAATAATAATAAACTTAAAATTTTAAGTTTAAGTAAAAACACTGCCTAGGTTCCAGTTTGAATACCCCTAAATGTCAACTACAAGCGTTTAGTATATTTGTAATTTAGAGAGAAAAACTTTTAAAGATTTACTTTAATGGAGGCAATATTGCCACCATTGAGTTTTTTTCAATGTTGCGATTTTCCTTGTTTTCTTGTTTTTAAGGGGACCCGTGTACCATCTCATCCCAGATGGAGCTGGAGGAAGCATTCCGCATCTACAACCGGAACCGTCGCTCTGGACTCCTTCTGCATGGTACTCATTCACTCAAAACATCTGAAATGAATCTATTTTCCCCTAGTTTATTCTATTTTCACTTGTTCTAGTAGCAGAATTACTCTATTTGTATTTTTATCCTTTTATTTAAAAAGAACTGAATGCAGAATCAAACCACACAGCAGAAATCCGCCAAACCACTCAAAATATCGCGTGTACACTACACGACTAAAGAACTTGATAAAAATTAGTTTTCTTCAGAAAATTGAGTATTTGCAATTTAGCATATTTGCTGACCCCATGTCTATGAATAGATGAAACCACCGGACTGAGTCACACTCATTTCTCTTTGTCTTTCTCTCTCTGTCTAGTATTCCCAAGCATTCCTGAAAAGCCTGGTATGCCGTGCCCAGGAGAAGACAGTAAGTCAAAAGTCTTGGCAACCTTTTTCATGTGCACTTTAGTGTTAATCTGGTTTAAAGTGGTCATTCTGTCTTCTACAGTCACTCAGTACAGGAAACAGATTTAAAACGATCTCTTTGAAGTCTATCTCAGGAATAGTTTTAGTCTGTGCTTTTACTTTTTTCCCCTTTGCCTTGTTTAACAGCTCACTGAACACACTGAGGGTCCAAACCTCTATTAATTCATGACTTTTTGTTGTCAACAGAATAGTTATCTGAAACATTTACTCACCCTGATGTTGTTCCAAAATTCGTGTTTGAAATGACATGAGGAAGAGTAAATAATGACTTAATTGTTATTTTAAGATGAATTATTCCTTTAAGGTCTTGTGAAAGGGTAATAGATTCCATTTTAGTGTCTTTAATGTAAGATTTTATGGTGGAAAACATGGCATCTCTCAGTGGGAGTGTATAGCACTCTGGTAACTGCACAGTAATCCTGTGTTAATGTGCACTTTTACTGCCCTGAAGGCCAGACGGGGTAGAACTGCTGAGTCAGGACCTTGTACACAGTACGGCCGCCCCTTTCTGAAAGCGTTATGAATTCACGATCAGCCACGCCTATAGCACGGGCATGATAGATGCTGTCCATGTCATTTGTGTGTGTGAGAGAGAGAGAGTTGTGTGCTGCCGTGTCATAGCATTAGTGCTAAATTGAATTAATGGTTCCCTGGTGCATGTGCTTATGTGTGTCTGTGAGGAATGCTGTATATCTCTGTGTGTGTGTGTTTTGGAGCCTTTTTGCATTGCATTACATAAAGATGAATGTACCTTGCATTTCTGTTCTTTGTCTGAATGATCTCTTCAGTACACTGTGAATGTAATCTTGTGTAGTTTATACATGAGAAGTGTTGGGTTGACCCGCTTTGGTTGTTGTTCTGTAGGTGCATAATGACTTGTGAGAGGCTGTTAATTTTTCTGTCTGCGTTTGTTTCTGTTCTGGCCCACTTTTTTCTCTCCTTGTCAGCAGTTTGTGCCACATTTGTTGTTGTTGGGTGTTTTCTCAGAGGAGGCAAGAGAGGCAGTTCCTCCTCATAAAATGTGGATGAGAACATTATTGACAGTATACATAAAACAAATATATTACGAGATCAAACAGTGTTCAAAGTATTTTTTTTCTGAAGTGACGATTAATCGCAATAAAACCAAAATCCTGATATGGTTTGGTGTGATTTTGAAGTCTCCTAGATTGTGATTTAATTAAGGGAAGTTGTGGCCTAATGGTTAGAGAGTCAGACTCGTAACCCAAAGGTCGCGGGTTTGAGTCTCAGGTCCGGCAGGGATTGTAGGTGGGGGGAGTGAATATCCAGCGCTCTCTCCATCCTCAATACCACAACTGGTAAAACCCCCAACTGCTCCCCGGGCGCCGCAGCATTGGTTGCCCACTGCTCCGGGTGTGTGTGTGTGTGTTCACTGCTGTGTGTGTCCACTTGGATGGGTTAAATGCAGAGCACAATTTCCAAGTATGGGTCACCATACCTGGCCACACGTCACGTCCTTTCCTTTCCTTTTCCTTATTAAATAAATATATGCACTGCGTGTTTCAGAGTGAAGTGTGGCACTGTGTTCCTTTACACGTGAGCAGCTCATGATCCGGTGTTTTCGTTGTGTCAGAGGAGCTCGGTTCGCAATAAACGCTGCTCCATGTGAACTCATCTCTGCATGTGCTCTGAGTTTGGTTCATTTATAATGTGCATTTGGGAACGTAACATGCGCAAACAATCTTCCCAAACTTGTAATGAGTAGCGTTTATAAACAAGCAGATAAGAAGCTTTAAGGGCTTTTAATGGTTTAGCATTTAAAAATACATAAATATTGCATTGTCATTTTACAGTTGTACAGTAAAAATATTATTCTTGTTTAATTCCCAAATTTTATTTCTTTTATTATTTGTAGTAATAATACATTTTACAGTAAAGCTGTAAAATTACAATATTTATGGTTTAACTTATTTGTGTCTTAATTTCTTCATATATAATAATAAATTATTAAATATTTAATCACAATTTTAGGGGCCAAATTGTGTAGCCCTACAAACAAACACAGGAAACCTGGATACTTCTGTTATATAATACGATATATATTGTATATACAATACAAAAAATGTTTAAATACACACAAACTCAATGATGCCTTGGTTTAAATAAATAGTATGCTAATTTATACATACAAAATGTGTTAGTATTGGTTGCTTGTTGGTGATGTAAGGTGTTTAACCCAGATACCATGTGAACATCAAATGTAACATGAATTTATTAGACAAAAACCCCTGAAGGGACTTCGTTTCAGACGTCCAGCACACACCACTGATGCGTGATGCAGCGGTGCTGAACAGGGAATCAAAGCGACTGTGTGATTTGACAGTATAAAGACCTCTGGTTCAGCTGCCTACTGTTGTGTGGAATTGGTCTGGGCTTATTACTATGCAAGGTTAGTTATTCACGTCGTGCATGAAAGCTCAGTAACCTGGAGCTGCTCTGCTACAGTGTTGTAGGGACAAAGAATTATAACCTTTTATTCAGGTATAATCTGCTTCACTGATCATGGCTGCTTTTTACCCAGACTTTTTCCACTGAATCCTGTTAAAGCCTTTTCAGGGCTTGTGACTAGACATTTAAATGACATAAAAGCAAAGCAAAATGAAAAATGACACAAAAGCAAATAAATGACTTATCAGTGTACATGTGCTTCTTATGCTTAAGTCTTTCAAAGCCATATCATAATTTGACCAAATGGTCCAGAAACATACATTTTGTCATTGTTTACTCATCCTCAGGTTGTTTCAATTTTTTTGGACCCCATTGACTTTAAGTGTATGGAGAAAACATGTTAAATAGGGCTGGGCGATATGGCCTAAAAAAAAAATCCCCGATTTTTTCACAAAAAATCCGATTTACGATTTAAATCGATTTTTTCCCCCCTACTTAAAATCAGTCTGCAGATGACAAAGAAATTGTTCAAAACAAGTTCTAACTTTATTTTGTTTTGATTTTTCCCTTCTGAGATTTGATCTGGATTCTCCCATTGGGGTTAACGTTGAATCAGAAACAACAAGCCAAAAAGACTAGATGGCAGGCCCTGCCATTGTAAACAGTGAAAATGTAACATAAATAACATAACATAACATAAAATGTAACGTAACGTAACATAAGACATAAAATTATGTGATGCCCTTTGGCCTGAATCATGAATCCGTATTCAGAAAGGCACGGAAAACAAATAACGATTGCTAACGGTTGCCTGTTACGTGACCAGTGTTTCCCACAGACTTGGACTCTATTTGTGGTGGCATATATGCAGATTCATTCTCTGCCAGCAGGAGGCGCTTTTAGAGCGGGAGAAATAGCGGTTTCCCCGGTAACGCTGTACACAAATTAGCTCTCCACTCACAAACGCTGCTTTATCAGACATTTTATGCAAGATGAAATGAAAATGACATCCAAAATTTTCTGAAGACAGTCGGTTTCCTTCAGAAATGCAGTGATATAAAGACACCCGCACCATGTTTCGATTTTGAAACGTGCAGTGCTTGTTTATTCAAAAAGTCAAAGCTTTTTGAAAAAAATCTATTTGTGGCGGTCAGTTTTGATATTGTGGCAGGACGCCACAAATAAATCAATGTATGGGAAACGCTGCCTTACAGTACATAAAATTTCACTTACCACATAAACAGAGTCAGGAGAGATGACTGAGGACGATGACGAATGATTTGCAGAACCTGAGCACCATGACAAACATCTAATCTTGTAAAATCTCGAAAGTGAAAGTGAAACTAAAAAGACGTGCATTCAAAAGCAGTTTCAATGCCAGGCATAATAGCGGCTCCCTGATGCCCGCAATTTTATATACAGTATGATTACCTAATGATAAAACTGCGAAAGAAAGTATTGAAATATATATTTATCTCCCATCTCGTATTTATTCCCTTTAAGGAGTTCCGTAGTACATGTCATTTTTTTTTTTATTTTTTATTTTTTTTTTTAGAAAAACCGATTTTCATTCAAACAAATCGACATTAACTACACATTCGAGTTAATCGATAAAATCGATTTATCGCCCAGCCCTAATGTTAAAACATTAACAGTGTATGACTTAAAGAATGTGAAGTTTATAAATGATGACATAATTGTAATTTTTGGGTGAACTATTGTTTTAAAGCCACAATAATATCGCTCTGCAGCGTTCCTTGTGTGCTGATAGTTGTTGACACGGCTGAAAGTCAGTGTAAGGAAGACATATCTTCAGATAACTGCGCTCAGTCGCTCCGCTGAGGTGTGTAGGAGGGGTCCCTGTCAGTTTAATCACTGATCTCAAAGTCTTCTCAGGGTTTTCGCGGCTGTCTCTTGAGTCCTTTGATTCTCTCAGTGGTTGCGAACACTCACTGTTTGTTTAACATCAAAAATGGGATTATTTCAGAGAGGTAGTAATTCACACTGCACATTCACAGACTAATCTACAAATCACTACACATTTTTTTGTCACATTTTTCCCCCCACAGTTTTTGTTTCTTTTAAATAAGGCAATGAATAATTAGTTCATTATTTTAAAGGGCATATATCCTTTACTTTTGTAATTATTGTAATTTATTCATTTCCTTGATTTTTATATGCAAATGATCTCTGTTATGAGTGGCTAACCTTATCAGGACAGTGGAAATTACTGAATACAGATATACAGAAATTACTCAAACTGATATTAGAGATTTTCCAATTTATCCAGATTTCTCGATATTGTATACTGGCTGATACTGGACTTTATTACTTTATATTAGGGACTTTCCAATTTATCCACATCTCTCAGTGTTTTGTATTGGCTGATACTGGACATTATTACATGTAGATTCCCTTATTTTCGCATTTAAATGACCTTTTTTGATCATCTAATGCTGATTTAAAGTCAAAATGAATATCCTTTTTATTTCCTACTGCACATTAAAATGTTTTGATCCCTAAAATTACTTGTAAATTTTACTTTTGAATATTTAATTTTTATTTATTCATATATGATTTTTTTTCTTTTGAGATTTTATATATATATATATATATATATATATAAAATAAAATATAATATAATATATTGTATATATATATATATATATGTGACCCTGGACCACAAAACCAGTCTTAAGTCGCTGGGGTAAATTTGTAGCAATAGCCAAAAATACACTGTATGGGTCAAAATTATCCATTTTTCTTTTATGCTAAAAATCATTAGGATATTAAGTAAAGGTCATGTTCCATGAAGATATTTTGTAAATTTCCTACTGTAAATATATTAAAACTTTTGATTAGTAATATGCATTGCTAAGAACTTCATTTGAACAACTTTAAAGGTGATTTTCTCAGTATTTTTTTTTGCTCCCTCAGATTCCAGATTTTCAAATAGTTGTATCTCAGCCAAATATTGTCCGATCCTAACAAACCATACATCAATGGAAAGCTTATTTATTCAGCTTTCAGATGATGTATAAATCTCAATTTTGAAAAACTGACACTTAAGACTGGTTTTGTGGTCCAGGGTCACATATGTATATGTATATGTGTATGTGTATATATATATATAAATGCAGTATCGGCGCCGATATTGCATTTTTTTTTATTAATATACAATTTGCCATTTTCTGAAGAAAGTGTTTGTGAAGTGGAGCCCACCTCCAAGCCTCTTTGATGTGATGTCACTCAGATTCTTTTTTACTGTAAATTCTACTCTTAAGTATTTTCCTAATTTACCTTCCACCATGCAACAGACTTAAAAACATAAAAGCAGGCCTTTCAGCGTGAGTTGAGATATCATTCAAATCCGTGCACAGTAAATGGCGAAATGTAGTAGTTTGAGTTAGGGTTTGTTCAAATTAGCAAACAGTCCCTGCCATTATCAGACACTCCATCCCCCGTCCTCCTTTTTCCCTCCTCCTCATTCACTGCACACTAAGCTCTTTCACCATCTACACGGACACTCCGTTCCAGTCACCCTCCCGCTCCGCGCCATGTTTTCCACAAAGCCCCTCAGCTGCTTGCCACCGGCTCTCTGGGGACCCAGCTACACCCTGACGAAAGGATGAGAGAGGGAGAGAGTGAAATAATAGAGAGGAGAGGCGAGGAGTGCAGAGCAGAGCCAGGCACCGTAGCAAAACATCCGTCTGTGTTGCAGGAACTCCCTCCTTTTGTCTGTGCCGCCCATCTCAATTAAGGCTTCCAGCAGAGACACCCGTTCCTGTAGAAACATCCCTCCATCCATCCATCCATCGAGGACGCAGCCTATACAAGGACAGCCAGCTGTAACGACTGCACGCAGGGAGCGACAGAACGGCAGGGAGGGGGAGAAATAATTAAATAAGTCACAAGGAAGAGGAGAGATTGAGCGAACAGAGGAGACCGCGAGGGAGGAGGGGATGTAGCCGGTGCGTCGTTGGAGGCTGCCAGGGGAAATGTGCTGAAACGAGCAGAAAACAGGAAGATACCGGTGAGCACCACACCATCGAGATCTCTTCCATTTGCTGTCCACCCCATCTCACCGCTGCCGTCTTTGTGTGCGGATGTGATTGACATTGAGCTAGCGTGACCGAGTGTGTCCAGCCCTTGTGCATGCATGCGTGTTTGATGCATTCTGTTAATTTTCATCACACCTGCAGTGATTTGATGGCCCGTCTTCCATGCCAGACGCGGGTTTGAACCTGTTTGGCGAGTGCGGCAGTGTTGCGCGCGGGTGTATGTGTGTGCGATTTGCCTACCTGGCATGTTTTAGTCAGAGTTCCAGAGAGCAGCTAGCATCCTTTCATTTAGCTTTCACACACAAAGGAAGACACACACTCCCTACCTCTTGGACCCGATGCATCCTAAGAAGGCTGACGGTATGTGAACGGTATCGTATCATCTCCAGGTCTCGGTTTATTGTGTGCAGTTTTTCTTTTCAGATGTGTCACTGGTGTATTTGTGGCCACTAATGAAAGGAAATGTGCAGTTTTGACTGTCGAATCAGAACAGGCGGTAGTTATGTCATTAAGAAACGGTTTCAGCTTGTTTTCCGAAGAGGGTGGTTAAAATAGATGCTCATGCATTATTTAAGTCTGACTGACATAATTAGCGAGATGTCAGTTATCCACCACCTCTTGGCCGCGATGCATCCAAACACGAGGCTCTGCATCCTTCCCACAAGGAGTCACATTAAAGACTCTCACATTGGTTTGTTTCTGGGGAGATAACAAAGGGGAATTGTGCTCTTCTGGAACACCAAGATACTGTTGTTGTGTGACGTTAGAGTTGATTTTCTACTAGAAGTACCTGCAGACGCACCAGGGATCTGGTTGAGCCTGCTGTCAGATGCGTGGCTGGTCTGTTTGGGATCTTTGGCTCATTGGTCACTGTTGGTGTTTGGTTAGTCACCTGTCTGTCCTTGGTGTTTCAGACCAATAAAGTAGCCGAAAGCAGTAGTTTTCGAGTCGTTTGTGTGTTGAACGCTGCTCGATGTTGCTGTTTTTAGCTGCAGTGACTGTGTTGGGATGTCATATGATCCACCTGTTCCGGTATTGATTGGCAATAAATCTAAATATGGCCACTGCAGCACACCAGCGCCTGCTCGGGAGAACCCTGATGATGTGATGTAAATACCTTCTAACAAATCTATGTAGGGTTATTGATGTTTGGTGATCTTTGAAGAAGGTGGTTCAATTCTGAGAAGGGATATTAATATTTCAGTCAATTCAGATGTGAAGCTGTGTCTTTTAGGTATTTGGCTGATTATTATGCACGTTACAAATGTGTGATGATTGGTTCTTTGAATACTGATTCAGTTCTCCTTCACATCGCACAATCAAAATTTGACTTTCAGTCTCATTAACTAGTTGCCATGAAATGTCATAATGTCATAATAATTGAATTTTTGGCTTTTAACCAATAGGGCAGTGGTGCTCAACCAGGGAGCCTCTGCTAACTTTTAAGGCTGAGTTTATTCAAAATGATTTAAAATAAAGACAAAACAAGCATTGCCATTTTAAAAATCATTATCCTGTAAATCATAAATAGCTGAAAAAAGTCATAGGGCCTTTGAACATTGTTGTGGACATTGGGGGGCCTTGGAGTCAAAAAGGTTGAGAGCCAATGATATAGAGTAGAAAGGAAAGTGCTGGGTAAAATAAAGATGGAGTGGGATCGTATGGGGGCGTAAGTCATATTTGAACCAGTGTCTTCTTAAACAAGTCCCCTTAAACCCCTCCAGCCATTCTCATTAACTTAACCAAGCTTCACAAGGAAGAACTTCATTCAGTCAGCAGTTTTAGCATCTGTCTGGTCCACCAGCAAGATCAGCAGCAAGCCAGTCTTGGAATTCATGCTGATCTAAGCTGGTTTTGTCAGTAAGGTGATGGATCCTTCCCAGATTTCTCTGGTTCTCCACCATATTGTAAAGTCACTCTGGAGATGATTTTCATGAAAGAAAGTAATTTCAATAGTGTAGGTGGATTCCGGCAGTTACAGGATGTGGGCGTGTCCAACAACTCCAAAAAAGTTTCATTTTATGCAAATGACCAGCAACGACCAATAGGAGCAAAGACAGCAGAGCTCATATGATTCGTCTCCTTTGAGACAGTGTAGGCAAGACGGAGGAGATGTTCATGTTACTGTGAGTGATTTCACAGTCATAAATGTTTTGTCTCAGCCCACATATAGCAATAAATAAAAAATGATGCGTGGAAAACTGCATCAGAAACCGTGGGCATTCTAAAGTGAGCTTGATTCATGCATTGATCTTCATACGATGCATTATTCACTGCTGCAATTGATATTCCTCTGCACAATGATCTTTTTAGCAGCAACAAGCTGATTTATTGTCAAAATAAAATGACATAACTCATTTAAGTTCAGATTTTTAAAAGCTAGGCCAGTTTGGCAGCCCACTTGAAATCCACCTACTAGTGACCAGCAGTACAGTGACCTCCAGTGCTGATGTAGAACGGTTTCTTGCATTGAAATAGTGAATCCAAATATCTGGTTTGCTGTCATTGCATGTGATGAATCACCAGTCACTGATAAGTCTGCAGTTCTCAGTTTAACCTTCTCCTCAGAGTTTAATGGAGGGCAGCTGCATTGGAGGTTTCTCACTTCATTCTGCTCTGTTGCACTTGTGTTTTCTGGCTATTTTAGGATTTAGGTGTAAGAAGGTGCTATCTTGTTATGTTAGCTGTTGCCGGGTAAGGTTTATTGTCATGGTAATGGCTGTTATGAGCTAATAAATATGGTGGATCTTCTCAGGAAGACCGATTGCTGTAAAATGGAGAATGTAATGAAGTGTTGAAGACCCCCCCTCCTCATTATTTCTCTCCCACACTCGTCATTCTTTCTTGCTCATTAACTGACTTTCTGACTTCACCCTCCTCGGTGCTGTTTTTTCTTTCTCTTCCTCGTTCTGTCTATCCATCAGCCCTCTCTTACCAACTCAGCTTATTCCGCTGCGTTTGACTGCCCGTCTTCTCCTCCGCTCATGATCTTTCTGTTTTTTGCTCTTCTCTTCCTTCGCTGTTGTCGTTCTCTCTCTCCCACGCTGGTCACTCTCTTCCGTTCATTATCTGTGCTGCTGTTCTCTACTCCTCCTTTCCACTCCTCCAGCAGCCAGGTTAGATTTCATCAGATGTTCTCCACAGCGAGAAACTTACCGTACTAAAACATCCACCCTGGAAATGTACACTGGATGTTCTTTATTCAGTGATTAGTCATTTCTTGTAGGTGTTCTTACAAATTTTAGTCATATTTTGAAATATGATTGTTTGTTTCTTCAAATATGGGAACTTTTAGAAATTAAAATAAAAAAATTACTTTTTTTTTTTTAAATTGGTCATCTAATAATATCCAGTGGGCATCATATTTTATTTTATTTTATTTTATTTTACACTGAAAAAAATAACTTGTTGGACTTGATAAGATCTTTATAACAATTTGCAACACATTTTATTTTATTTATTTTTTCCCTAAACCATCATGTACGAATGCCATTTCCAGCACATTCATTGTGGAAATGGTAGTGGTGGAAAATACATTTTAAGCAATTGACATCATAAACAAAATTACTGACCTTTGTCTTGCGTAGGCTAATTTCATCACTAGGGTTTTATTTGTCTTAAAGTTTATTCTTTAATTTTTCATTATTTTTTGTTATTTTTTTCATAGTTTGACAAAATTGTAACTTATTTACAGTTTTTGGTTTGGTTTTGTTTACTTCACTTTTTGTTGAGATTATTTTAGTTTTAATTAATAATTAAATTAAAGTTAATTAATAATTTACATTTTTATGTTAGGTTTTCATAGTTTAAGATTGAAAATCTGCATCGGGACAGGGTAAAACATTAAAATCTAAATGGCATTTTAAAAAATATATAATGTGACACATAGTGTGTAATGTAATGTGAATGTATTCATTTTTGTATTTATTATTAGTTGTTAGTAGTTGCTGTTAATGATTGTAATTGTAATAATTTACCAAATAAATGTTTGTTTTAATAAAAATCATCAACCCCATTAAAATAGTTCCCATAGTTGAAGAAACACCCTTATATGCACTGTATAGACTCATATGTTTGTTTCAACACAGTGCCACTAGCTCTCAATCTGTTGGTTTACACATCACTTTTTTCTATTTTTGTGGTGTACATGCGTAAAGATGATGACATTCTTGCTATTTTAAAGAAAAGACATTCTTTAAAGATCATTATAAGGCGGATAAGTGAAATCCCCCAGATCTACACATGAAATCACCACCAGAAGCAGCCACGAGAAGAAAACGGCTTTATCTGAGTTTACAAAGAGTCCAGTCCCCACTTCTCTCTCCGTCATGTGATTCTGCTCGTACAATGAAGGACTGAAATGTGGATCAGGCACCAGCAGTGCCCCGAGCCCTGAGCCTAGCTGCTCAGACACCCATCTTAAAATAGACATGCAGACAGGCATTCACCCTCTTAGTACTTCTCTTCCCGTATCCTCCTGTCCTCTGCCTCTTTCTCTCCTCTCTCCCTCTTTGTGGTCCAGAACAGTGTTTGCTGGAGTCTTAAGTGGGTGCCAGTGCTTAGTGTTCTGTCCACACAATGACTGGCCCAGACCTCTTATCTACTGTCACAGAAGCCAAGGACTTCATTTCTCTGGGCTAAATTTTCGGATGCCATATTATGATGCAATAGTTATTCTTACTAGTTACATTCCCCTAGAACTTGCATCATAAGGATGAATTTTATGTTCTTTTCCTAAATGTGCAAAAAATTCATCACGTATAAACAGTTTCTCAGACTTGCAAATAAATAGCTATAGCAGCTGAATACTTGTTTTCTCTCTGTTTAGTAAATAGCTCCATTTTCAAAGATTTTTCCCTGTGGCTATAATGATTTGCCTTCTCTGGTTTGTTTTGTGTTTAACAGCTCTCTGGAAATTGTTGTCATCCTTTATAAACCCTTATTTTTGCATGCTGCCAGTCATAATGAGCCAATTTCACACAGTAAATCGATATCTGTTTAAGCTAAACCTTGACCTGTTATTCATCTGTTGTAAAGGAGGAGAGTGGCTTCTGCTTGGTGTTAACGTTGTCATTATGCCAGGCCAGCAAAAGGAAACTCTTAAAGTATAATGGTTATTTTTCCAAAAATAATATTTTTTATTATTAATATTATTTTTAAACTAAAAGATATATATTATATGAAATATAAACATATTATATTATATTATATTAAATTAAATTAAATTATATTATATTATATTATTAGTTCAGGATAATTTCAGGCAAAATGTAACCAAATTAACCCAATTTTCCTATAAAATATTATAAAAATATATAATATATAAAATATATAAAATTATTTAAACATTATTAAAAGAAAATTATATATATTTTGGCTTCAGAGATGGTCTTTTTTCATTTTTAATTTTTTTTCCATTTTCTTTTAATTTATTTGTTTTCATTTTAACTCCTAACAAAATGTAGTGAGGTTCATGGTACATGTAAAAAATATATAAAAAAAAATTATAAATATAAATAAGTAATTTATAAAGTGATTATAAGTTTGTGTATTAATTGTGTGATTATAAGTCTTGATTATAAGTAAACTTATAAACTTATAATCAAGATATGTTCTCTAAAACCAGTCTCTCAAATACATTTATGAAGTTTTGTTGCCAGAAACCAGACAAAAATGCTGATTAAGAAATTGTTTCATGCAGTGTTCTTGCGCTTCAGTCTGTCCTGCATTTCACTGGGTTTAGGGGTGAGAAAAAAGAAGCTCTATGAATAAATAAATAGAAAATATTTGCACTTTTATGGTAAAATGGTGTCTTTGTGATGAGCATATCTGTCCAGCTGGTAAATGAAATAGCTATGTAATGGTTAGATCTGAGTGGTTTTGTAGTGGAGTAATCAGTCAGATATTATTTGCGTCTTTCTCCTAATCAATGTGATTTTCTCATCCCTGAACAGTCTATCAAGCTTTGCTTCTTTCACGTCCATTAACAAACCACTGAGTTTTACTTTCACAGACCAAAACCTAATCAGAACCACCTGAAGAGTTTGATGAGCACAGTTTGGTGCTGTTATTTATCCTGAACTCTTTATTATACAGCAACAAAATCACAGTCTGATCCAGGGTGAGAGGATGCTCAAGCCAATTAATTACTCTAATAAGCTCAATTATCCTATCTAGAGGTAAAGCTCTCATTAGCATGTCGTTTCTGTGCTTCCTTGACAAGCATTTACGTTTCTTCCAGTATTGTGCTGATTAGAATATACTATGATCTGCTGTTTTAAGACAGTTGTACAATGTGTAGAGATGTATAATGCTTTTAATGCCCGTGAAAATTGCTTGATGAGTAGGCTATAGTTTTATTTCCTGACTTAATCTATTTCCTATTTTTATAATATTTTTTTCATAATATGTCATGAGCTGTATTTGCCTACCCACTAGTTGGTTGAAAGCGGTATTGAGGGGAGGGGCATTCTCATTCTAGAGTATTTGATTGGACAAAAATCTGTGTAGTGCAAGATGATGTCATCAGTACTTTTAGTTTGTTTCTCAGAAGAGAAAGACTTTAAATTTTAAATGTAGTAGTGTATCTACAGTATCTCACAAAAGTGAGTACACCCCTCACATTTCAGCAACAATTTTAGTATATCTTCTCAAGGGACAATACTGCACAAATGATACTGGGATATACATTAGAGTAGTCAATGTGCAGCTTGTATAGAAGTACAGTTTTACTGTCCTCTAAAAATAACTCAACATACAGCGATTATTGTCCAAATAACTGGCAACAAAAATGAGTACACCCTATGTGAACATGTCAAAACTGTGTCCAAAGTGTCAACATTTTGTAGGGGCACCATTGTTATCTAGCGCTGCCTTAATCCTCCTGGGCATGGAGTTCACCAGAGCTGCACAGGTTGTTGCTGGCATCCTCTTCAACTCCTCCATAATGACATCACAGAGCTGCTGGATGTTAGACACATGGTGCTTCTCCACCTTCCACTTGAGGATGTCCCACAGGTGCTCAACAGGGTTCAGGTCTGGAGACATACTTGGCCACTCCATCACCTTCACCTTCAGCTTCATCAGCAAGGCAGTTGTCATCTTGGAGGTGTGTTTGGGGTCGTTATCATGTTGGAAAACTGCTGTTCGGCCCAGTTTCTGAAGGGAGGGCATCATGTTCTGCTTCAGAATGTCACAGTACATGTTGGAATCCATGTTTCCCTCTGTGAACCGCACCTCCCCAGTACCAGCAGCACTCATGCAGCCCCAGACCATGATGCTACCACCACATGCTTGACTGTAGGCAAGGCACAATTTTCTTGGTACTCCTCACCAGGGTGTCGCCACACATGCTGGACACCATCTGAGCCAAACAAGTTTATCTGACTCTCATCAGACCACAGGACATGGTTCCAGTAATTCATGCTCTTGGACAAGTTATCTTCATTAAACTGTTTGCAGGCTTTTTGTGAGCCAGCTTCAGAAGGGGCTTCAGTCTGTGATGACAGCCATGCAAACTGACTTGTTGCAGTGTGCAGCATATGGTCTGAGCACTGACAAGCTGACCTTCCACTTCTGCAACCTCTAAAGCAATGCTGGCAGCACTCATGCGTCTGTTTTTTGAAGCCATCTTCTGCACCTGATGCACAGCACGAGGACCTAACTTCTTTGATCGACACTTGCGAGGCCTGTTCCGAGTGGAAGCAGTCTTGGAAAACCTCTGTATGACCCTGGCCACTGCACTGTAACTCAGTTTAAGGGTGTTACCGAACTTCTTTTAGCCTAGGCCATCTTTGTGGAGAGCAACAATTCTGATTCTCAAATCCTCAGAGAGTTCTTTGCCATGAGGTGCCATGTTGAACATCTAGTGGTCAGTATGAGAGAACTGTACTCAAAGCACCAAATTTTAACTGCTCTAATACAAGATTCACAAATTTATATGGTCCTGTCAAGCAGACAAAAACATTAACATGATGAATAGGACATGTGGCTTTGCATGGTTAAACGACATATATCTGTTATCACTTAGGGTGTACTCACTTTTGTTGCCAGCTTTTTTGACAATAATGGCTGTATGTTGAGTTATTTTCAGAGGACATTAAATCTTTACTGCTATACAAGTTGCACATTGACTACTCTAAAATATATCCAAGTTTAATTTCTATAGTATTGTCCCTTGAGAAGATAGACTAAAATAGTTGCGGAAATGTGAGGGGTGTATTCACTTTTGTGAGATACTATATATATATATATATATATATATATATATATATATATATATATATATATATAAAAGCCACAACAGTCAATTTTTGGTCAAAGGCTTTAGTTTTGACTTGTTAAACTTGAAGTTGTTATTTTATGCTAGCAGGTTCAAGTTTTCCTCATGTAACAAATGGAAAGGTAGGGTAGGCATGGTAGGGTTTAGACCACTTAACTTAGTGATTACTATCGGGATGTGAAGAGACTTTCAACCAGCATAAACAAAAATGTTTTTGAACCAAATCACCTACTCTGCCTTTAAAGTGCATAACTATTATTTCTCCATAAATTCTGAGTAAATTTTTGAGTTACATATACCTTTCTGTCTGTCTCAGTTTAATTTAAGATCTTTCAAAATAAAGAAATGAGATGAGGGTAGTGGAAGATTCTTTGACTGTGAGCAGTAAGTATCGTTCTGTCTCACTCTCAGGGTCCACAGCCCTCACTCTTTTCACACATCCTCACTTTGCCTTCTTTTTCTGTCTTACCCCTCCTTTCCTGTTTCACAGCCTGAGCAGACGACTGTCAGAGTGAAAGACACCAGGTGTTGACATGCTCTCCCTCTGCTTATATTTAAATGTATATGTGTATACACACATATAGAATAAAACAAAAACTTGAAGGCAAAACTGAAGCCTCTCAACTGTTGTGGCTTTTAGTTTATATCTGTTAGTTTTGAGGCCTTCTGTATGCTAATGTACTACTAAATGTTGACAAAATTCATGTTTAGCAGTTTAGTAGGTGGTTGGACTCATTGAAATGAATCAAAATCTGTCATTATCAAAAGTGACAGTAAAGACATTTATAATGTTACTATAGATTTATATGTAAAGAAATGCTATTCTTTTGAACTTTCTGTGTAGACTGTTAGCTTCTGTTTTACTGAAAGCATCATGAGATAAAAATGTAACCTATACAAATAAGAGAGGCATGTTGCAGATTAAAGGGATAGTTCACCCAAAAATGAAAATTACCTCATGATTTACTTGCCCTCAAGCCATCTTTTTTGTTTCAGACAAATACAATCAGAGTTATATTAAAAAATGTCCTGGTTCTTCCAAGCTTTATAATGGCAGTGAATGGGTGTTAAGATTTTGAAGTCCAATAAAGTGCATCCATCTATCATAGTAAGTGCACCACATGGCTCTGGGGGTTAATAAAGGCCCTCTGAAGTGAATCAATGCATTTGTGTAAGAAAAATATCCATATTTGAAACTTTTTAAACTGTGATCTCTAGCTTTCACTAACTGTCGTACGCGTGTTCACGAGTGAGTGGCGTTCTAGAGCGAGACTAGGATATTTTTACCAGAGCTTACGCTACACCTAAGTCCTACGTTATCCGCTAGAATGCTGCTCTCTCAAGAACGCGCATACGACATTAAACAGAAGCTAGAGATTGCGGTTTATAAATATGGATACACAAATGCATTGATTCACTTTAGAAGGCCATTATTAACCCCCTGGAACCATGTGGAGTACTTTTTATGATGGATGGATTCAGTTTATTGGGCTTCAAAATCTCAACACCCATTCACTGCCATTATAAAGCTTGGAAGAGCCAGAACATTATTTAATATAACTCCGATTGTATTCATCTGAAAGAAGAAAGTCTTATACACCTAGGATGGCTTGAAGGTGAGTAAATCATGTATTTTTGGGTGAACTATCCCTTTAAATGTCTTGTTTGGTAAAGCCTTTATGTTAAATGCTGGGTAAATTCCTTAATTCATAAACCACCCATATAAGATTCTTTGTAAGTAGCTTGAGTCAGCACTCAGTGTAGCAATGTGTGTGTGCCCATGAAAGAGAAAGAAATAATTAATCTTCTGCAATAACACAGCTGTATTATCTTATGAGTCATCGTTGCACATTTGTTTTAAGATATCGTCTGCCAAAATGTTATTTATCAACCCCCATGTACATCATTTAGGGCATCTATTAGTCTAAATGGCCCTCGGTGCTAGTTTTTTTGATTCAGTTATTAAAGGATGGCACAAATCTCCCAGTGCACTCTTCTGTTGGCTAAGCAAAAGCTGAGAGCTGCGTTGTCATTCCAGTGCGGTACATGTGGGCGATTATGATA
This sequence comes from Tor tambroides, assembly GCA_021397915.2. NCBI lineage: Eukaryota > Metazoa > Chordata > Actinopteri > Cypriniformes > Cyprinidae > Tor > Tor tambroides. Next base: position 22,689 of record JAFVLL020014524.1, on the reverse strand, counting down.
TAATATGCCCCAAATAGATAGTGGATAGCTTTAGGGTTAGTTTCAGGAATGCCGGAGGCTTATTGTGTGGGAGGATTTGGATTCAAATAGAAGTTTGAATAGTTGTGAAACTTTCGAAGTTAAATAAAATGTTACCAAAATTGCTTATCACTTCTTTCCTCAAACATTTCTAAACCAAGGATGGGCGGCTCAAGAAGCGGTCTTTGAATGCCTCCTAGCATGATGTTGATTTTGCAGGCGACAGGCACAGAGGTACGCTAGGGATGTTGGATGTCGGAATCTGAATGTCTCAAACTGTCGATCTTGTGACAATGCTTGAAAAATCAACAAGTGTTTTGCCACTTTTTTCTCCTTCGCCCACCAGAGAGAAAAGGAGAGAAAGAGGTGACTTCACTTTTCCACCCACATCACACTCTGTGTTTGCTCAGCTGTGAGGTTTGTTAACATGCATCTTTACTCATGTTCAGTTGAATGCCAGGGGCTTTTCTAAACCCAACACTCATTTCTGTAGAATGAGGCTTGTTAATATCTTGTATTAGTTATTATTTTGAATAATTATAGTGCTTGCAAGCTCTTTTTGTATACTCTGTACGCTAGGGATGTTGGATGTCGGAATCTGAATGTCTCAAACTGTCGATCTTGTGACAATGCTTGAAAAATCAACAAGTGTTTTGCCACTTTTTTTTTGCGATTATGTCAATGTAAAATTTGCATATTGAATTGTGATTGGTGGGGAGTCTCAGACTCTCTCTCTCTCTCTCTATGTCCCTCCTCTCTATATTTGAGTTTTTAACTTGCAAACAGCAAAACTGTGGATATAGAAATGATAAATTAATTTAGTGAGAGTTATTCTTACAATAAAGCATAGGATGCCTCGATAAGAATAAGATTTCTTAAAATGAGTTATTCAAGATTCTCTAAAAACATGGCAGATTTGCTTCTAAAATTTTGTTTTAATGATTTTAATGATATATACATATAGTAATTTTGATATTTTGTAATTTTTGCAACGATTTACCCAAAATGTTAACTTTTTTCGTACAGATTTTATATGGAAACCAATACAAAAAACATATTTTGTTGGTTTCCACTCAAACAGGCTTTAAAAATGATGTAAAAAAGGATTGTTGCTCAAAAGCAATTCACTTAGCATGATGATTTGATGTTTGCAGTGATCATTTTTGTCTTGTAATTAGTGTCTTGTAATGCAGCGATTATGATGACTCAGGGATTTTTCAGCCGCAGCCTCCTGAGTGTCACACCCATACTAATTCACCAGGGACTGTCAGCTTATTTTCCTCAGGCACAGCTTAGCACTTCCTGTTGATGTTTTGTGGACTTAAAATGGTAGAGAATCCAAATCTAACCATCATTTAGTTAAAATAATAAAAATAGCTAAAATCCATGATTATACAGTAGCTAAGGAATGGCAAAGAAATGAAGGTGGACTTGTGCAATCTGCCATGAACCTAATCTATAAGTTTTTTTTCTATAATTTAATGTTTTTGACATAATGCTTAGGATTTGTGATTCGATTCCAAGTTAATGTCTCACTATGGTTTTCTGTAATTGGGCTATACATCAATTATGCTGTAGTGTGTCTTTGTTTCCATTCCAGTGTCAACTTATGGTTTGTTCAGTATAATAAAGTCAGCTCTGACCTCCAACCACTGGCAACACGCATCATAGCACCACAGCCAATGATGTTTCTCCCTGGCACCTCTCAGCCAATAAGATTCCTGAGCTCATCTAATGTGAAAGCTTTTATTCATTCATTTATTCATCTATTATTTAACACAAATCTGTCCAGAAAGTCCTACTGACCTCCTTTGTGGAGGATGCATTATTATTTCATTCCATATTGGCCGTCTATTGACCTTTGGAGAGTTTATTGGATTATAATCCAATTCTTGAGCCTACAAATGAAAATGGATTTGTGTGGGATAACGTTGCTCAGCCAGTATACTGCTAGATAGTTTTAACTACAAGCATTTGTTGTAAGACATTATAGTTTTGCATGAAATGTACCTAACATTTATAAATAATTCATTAATAGCCAATGTAGCAGACTATGTGTATCAGGAACGAACCTTGTGAACCTTGTTTACTCTTAAGAAAGGCTATATGAGAAAGTAAACTCATTAAGAAGCCCACATCTTCTAACAAGATGTATGATCTTCTTTAAAGTTGTCTCTGTCATGCAGTGTAGGTGGGTCATCGCTAATGAGCGCAGCATGTACTGTCTGTGTGCCAAATGTGTTGTTAATGTATAGCATCTGTGTTTACATGGTCTGGAGAAGGTCATCAGGCTCAGAGCTGAAGCTCAGGTCATGGTTTTCATATAAGTTCTTAGATGCATAATACTAATTTATATTGTAGTAATTTATTTATAAAAATATTTAAGTTTTGTGCAAATTGTTTTTAATAAAATTGTCATTTTAAGCAATCAGAAAGAACAAATTAAATACATAATAGTAATTGTAATTACTTATGCAAATGCTTATTTTAACTATATAATATTTTAATATAATAATTATTATTTTATTTTATTTTTTTAGGATTATTATTATTACAAATACTAAGTCTTTTGAATTATTCTTTTTTTTGCCATTTGTTTTGCATTACACAATTGAGGCTGCATTCATAACTCACTATGTAGTTTCTTTTGCCGTTTAAGATTCAATAGCATGTCTGGAAGTAGCTTTAGGAATGACACTAAATTCAGAGCCTGCAGGTCTGGTGTTTGTATTCCTTCATGTTTATGAACTAAACATTAACAGGTTAGATCTGCTATCCTGTGTAGATATGATTTCCTGTGGGGTGAAGATTCTGGACTTTGATTATTTGCCATTGATTCATTTTTGCCTTCATATTGATGTGGCCGTCTCAGGATTGGTTCTGTAAATGAATCTATTAGTCCCACGACCCTTTACACCACTGCTGACCTTGGCTACACAATGTCCTATAGAGATGTTGTACAGCAAGGAAGCACACACACACACACACACACACCGGATTTTCGTGTTTAGCGGCTGTAAGGATTTTCAGACAAAGCTCTGTGTTGGTGAGTTGACCCTGAGGGGCTTAAAAGAGAAAAATAAGAGGCTCTGTGTGCTAAAAGTCGAGAAAATGAAGGAGGGGTGTTTGTATATATGTGTACGTGTGATTGAATGTACGGCTCTAATTGGCTGTCTTCAAACTGAGCTGCTTGTCTGTCATCATGCATGAAGGAGCCAGCTGTCATTGTCATGAAATCTGCTCCGAGCATGACGGCAGGGATGGGTGGAAAGGGATTCCTGAGTCCTGACAAAGGCATTTTGACTGAAGCGGTGTGGAAGGCAGTGCCTCCTCAAAAAATCTGGAAAAGAAAATCACTTACAGTGCAGAAAGAAAACGAATAATATTTTATATGAGTAGTATATTAGATCAAATATAATTAAATATTTTCTTCTAGAATAAGTCAAACAGTGACACCAGTAAATAATGTAAATAATTTTCAATTTTGCAATATCTATATTATCTTATTAATTTATAAATTAAATACTTATATATATATATATATATATATATATATATATATATATATATATAACTTCTAATAATAATTTAGTTATTACATTAAATTATTTGTATAAAAGTGTTGTATTCTTCTTGATAATAAAAGGTAATTATTGTTGTACATTATGACTTCAAACTTGAAACCCAAAATTGAACCTGGAAAAGCATGAATTTTTAATTTTTTTTCATTTGCCTCCACATTCCTGAATCCACCAAATGCCACTGAGGTCCTAAATAGTTTCTCTCTGAAATGCTGGATATAAAGTATGTAACTGGAAGACACAATGTTGTAATCACAATGATGGGCAGCCCATTTTAGTTTTGGATAGGAAGGAGGGAAGAGGGTAAGGAGTCTGAGAAGGACAGTGAAATGAGTGGAGGGAAGAAAAGAGAAAACGAGGAGAAGAGGAGAGAAGTTTAGTAAGAGGGCAGAGCGCCTCAGTTATTATGTTGTCATTGTCTGAGTGTGTAAATACGGAGCGTTCGCCTGAAGAGCAGACGGTGCGTTCATCACCGCTCAGAGCTACACACCACCATGAGCTCTCCAATCCATATTCAGTAGCTCTCAATGGAAATGTGCAAATAAACAAAAAGACTGATGAGCAATCATAGCAATATTTGACCCCCTATGAGAAAGGAATGAATAGAATAGAATACATTTACATTTAATCAATTAGCAGATGGTTTTATCCAAAGCAACAAACAAACAAGGAAAATCACCGGGGTCGGTAGTTATAGATGTTTACTTTCCATCTAACTTTTCTCTAGCCCCACCACTATTTAAATATGATAAATAGCAAATTTGTTTGGTTTTGTTTATATTTCATTAAATTCTTCATTGAAACCACAATCATTCTTGCAATTTTGACAACCTCATATGTGTAACCAAGCTAGATAATGAATAATGAATAGAATCAAATGAATAGAATTGTGAGTTTGCATCCCAGCTTCCTCCTTCTTCTTCTTATTATTTACTATCACTATACGCCAGTTTATGTAACGATTACCGGTTTGACGATAAATCATGATAAAATTCCCCACGTATAGTATTACTGTTTCATATTTTAAGTGTGATTAAAACCGTATTTGATTACCGTGATTTGAACAACTCAGGATAAGTGAATACTATCCAGCATAAAGCAAAGTTTCGCAGCACGCAGAGTAGTTTCGTTTTGTGTGAAAACATGGTGGAAAGCTGGGAGGTTTTATGTGCTAAGGGAATTATACAAATGAATATATGAATGAATTAATTATATGAATGTACTCTGAAGGTTCTGACTGTCTTCAGAAAAGATATGATGGCATTTGGTTTTCATCTTCGCTCCATGTAATACCTAATAAAGTAGTGTTTTAAGCGCAATGCTGCTTTCTCCATGGGGGTTACGGAAACAGCTGTAATTCCGCTGTTCCATAAGCGCCACCTAGTGTCACAGAGTGGATTTACAGAGAGTTACTTTTACAATGAGCCTGTGTACAATTTTTATGTGGCCAAAAAACAGGCCGAATTTGCATGCCCTGCTGTAAATTTTAACCGGTTTATGAAAAACACACTTATGTGGATTCTACACATTTAAACATTTCGGGTAAGATATCTAGAATTATTCATGGAGCAGATAAAATATATATAATCATTTATTAATCAATTATCATTTTGACTTAACACTTTTCTTTTATTTGTTGATTTTAAATATACAACTTGGGGAAACTTTTTATGTGTCAGTACTTTTTAAACATTTCCAGCACGTTTTAACAATACCGTGATAATTTTGGTCTCTATAATCGTGATTAGAAATTTCCATACTGTTACATCTCTAATGTACACTAGAAAGGAATCATGTTTATTGTGGAGTTTCAAGCACCCACCTTGTTTGAGAAATGGGATTTTTATATGTCAATTCTGTGTTGTGTTGTAGGATTAGTATTGGATTTCTGTAGTTAAGTGTTGTCCAACATGAGCAAAGATCCCACAACCTTCTGATCCTCCAGGAAAGGTTAGTAGCAGTGATTTCTGATACAGCAGCATCCACAAAGAGACAAAAAGCCCTTTCTGGGACAGGAAGTGATTAGTCCCAGTGTTTCACATGACGAAATCCACAGTCGTGATAGAAACCATTGTTTATTCACAATAACAGGACGGTGTGCTGTTTTTCTAGTCAGATTACAAATAAAGTATTTACAGTAGATGTTACCACATACTCTAGATAGGCTTTTTGTTTGTTGTGTTTGAGAATTTAAAAAGAAAATAGATCAGTAATCATATTTGTGATTGCATAATGCTCTTTAAAGATTGGCATGTCAGCTTTTTTCATATCAGAGAGCTGAACCTTTGGATTACTGTCCACAGCTGGATATTTAAAGATTTCAAGAGGATCCGTAATCTCTGTAGGATCTCTGGCTAACATCAGCTTTCTTGACTTTATGCTGCGTTGAAGTCGCAAGTAAAAGTTAAGAGAGTGTGCAGTATGTTCGTAATCTCCCCTAATGCATTCCTCTGCATTTTATATTGCCTCAGTCTCTGGTGGGTGTTGCCCCACAGTTAATCCTCTTTTTTTTTAAAGCACTGACACAAACTGTTCTGCCACCCTTCCTCTGCACATCCGGCCCCTCTTGTTAAAACGATCCTTTAAAAGTGTGTCATCTCTCTGCCGCAGATAAAAGCTCTTTTCTGTTAAAATCCAGTTGAGTCTCATCATTCTCCCTCTATGATGATGTCATCATGGAAGAGACAGCCAGGCTCTTCCATGTTCCGTGACATCGTCGCATCATTCCATTCCTCCTTTTTCCTCTGTTTCTCTGAGCGTGCGCTCACTTACGTAACCATTGATCCACAGATGGTACAGCTGACCTGCTGCCTGTTAATGTGTTTGTGTGACCCTCTGACACTCAACGGCTGGAAAACGGTTTATTTGAATGACTCTACATGTGTAACATGTAAAACATGAAATATGGCAAATGATCATTGATAAACAGACCCAAACTCAGACCAAAAATAGACCCTCTAAGACCTAGACTAGTGCCAGAGACTAGATAAGACTAGGCCCCATAAGACCCAGATCTAGATAAAACCCCTTGAGGCCTGGATGCAGACCAATATCTAACCTCAAGACCATGTTGAACCATTTTTTTTTTTAATAAAATGTATAATTTATTATCTAATTTATAATGTATAATAGATAATTTTAATACATTTTATAGTTAAAATATAATTAAACATATATATAAATATAATTATAATTAAATATATTTATAAATAAAAAGATCATTTTTAATAATTTGTAAATGTATTTGCATGTATAATTTTTTACATTTCTAGTTATAATAAGAATAATTTTTACACATTATCTGATATTTATTAAAAAACTTTATTATATGTATTATTTATTATACACTTTTCACAGACATACATTTTTATTAATTTGTTAATAAAATTAAAAGCTAAAATTAAAAGCTAGTTAATAAAATCTAATATCATTACAATAATAATAATAATAATAATAATAAAAATAATAATAATAATAATAATATTATTATTATTATTATTATTATTAGAAATAAATATTTTTATTAAGAAAAAGAAAAAAATATATATACACACAGTGTATATATATATATATATATATATATATATATATGTATAAAATAAATCAAGAAATAATAATAAACCTGTGAAAGGAAACCATAAAAGAATGCATAAAAAAGGTAAAATACATTTTTTATGCATTCTTTCATTTATTAAAAGGTCTCTCTCCACATTAACACAAGATACTGCATGTATGATGCTGACCTTTCTTTCTTTATGCTCTCATGTTAAATCTGGCTGAATTTTTTGCCATTTCACATATTTCAGACCTCGACTAATATTAACCGAAATGACCTCAGTGAGTTGTGTAAAACAGCATAGTGTGGAATTCTTCTCTTCTGAGTGGTTGTTAGGCTAATTGGCTTGTTGTCTGAGGATGGATGTCTTCGCAAAAGCTTTTAAAGTGACCACCCCCCCCCCCTCTTCAAACTGTTTCATTTGGAGGAGTGCCCAGGATAAAAGGAGAATATTTCAGTCGTCTTGTGTATGTGTGTGTTCGTGAACGGCTAGTTTGAAGTTCCTAGACACCATCTGCTCATCTGCATCAAACATATTGAACACGCACATAATGTTTTCCTCATATCCTCCGATGGATATTAATCTAAGACTAAAAATTGCACAACACTACAGATGTACCAACTCATTTGACGTCTTCAGAGCTTGATTATCTGGAAAGCTACAAAGAAACAAAGTTCTGTTGTCTCCAATACCCAATAAAAATAGCCTGTTGAGAAGAGTTTTCATTCTTGTGTTAATGTATTTCTTGTTGAAACTGGTTTGAGCAGGTCATATTGAGGGGTTTGTTCCTCATTTTTTATAGCCAACAGGCATGAATCATGATTTTCTACTTGCTATTGCATTTAAAAAAGGTCATTTTAGTTAGATGACCTCAAACATAATAAGTCAGTTATTGGATTTGGATTCTGAGTTTTTAATGTTTTCTGTTCTTGTGAATGAACATCCTGTCAGTCAAAGCGTACATGGGATTTTGCTTCATATTTTCTTCAAAGCCAGCTCTGTCCAATTCGCTTCATTTTGAGCAGCATGAAACATTTGTCAAGCGTCATGATTCGATTACGCAGACACATGTGCTTGATAAATACATCTGACAGGCTGCTCAGAATGATTGTGGTATCAGGATTCAGTGCGTGGTCGGACTCAGACAGAAAGTGTGACTGTGAGAGAGAAAACATGGAGACAGTGACGTCACCATCATCCTTTGGAGTGTTTTGACTCCAAAGACTCTAAACAAATTTGTGTTTCAAATTGTTAATGACCAGTGATATTATTAATATTCCTCAAACATTCTTGATAGGATTTGTTCTAAACATTTAAGTATTAAACTGCTAAAAGAGGTTTCCATCCATGTTTTGATTTGGGCAGCATCTTATTTGAAAAAATAAATAATAATAAAAATGCAATGTTGTGGTAAATGAATTGTTATATTTTCAGTTGATTACATTTTACAAGATTGAATAAACTGTTAGTATATTATTAGACATCTTTTTTTTTGGATAAATTTAGAAAAATGGAATTCCTAGAATTTTTTTAGCCACTAGAGCACAGAATTTAGGAAAAAGTAAAATGGATTTTATGGGGCCCTAAATTAAAAGGTAGCTTACTCTGACTCTGTAGAGTTTAATTGTGAACAAAGAAGTTATGTTACCAATCATTCTCAAGGTCTAACAAAGCAATTTCTATCACAATATTCATTAATGGGGAAAATATTAATATCGTATGATATGGAAAAATATTGTAATAGTATTTTTGACCTTATCGCCCAGCCCTAATATAATGTATGTATTTTATATATTCATTTTAGACATTATAATTGATATATGCATATAGATTATATATGCCTTTATACTCCACATTGAGTTAGTTGATTCTGCTGTGCAAACCTAGGCAAATTTTCTATTTTTTAGATCACTGACAAGCTACGCAATATCGCGTTCATTATCGAAGGCGATTCATCTGCGATAATGAACGCGATATTGCGTAGCTTGTCAGTGATCTACGGCTCCGTGTATTAAATGCCGCTCCATTTGAAAACAGGTGATGGAGATTTACCGCTAATCAAGGAACCGGCTTTACTGACGAGATGCGCATGCATATCGCATGAGATATATCGCCCAGCCCTAGTCCAAACCCATTTAATCCAAAATATCTTAATTTGTGTTGAACAAAAAGATGAAAATAAGTCTTACAGGTTTGGAACGACATGAGAGTGAGTAATTAATAACAGAATTTTTATTTTTGAGTGAACTATCCCTTTAAACTAATCCCTTTTTTTTCTTTCTTTTTTTTTACATGTTAGAATGTTATTCTTTTTTTCATTTTATTTGTGGTGCTGTATATTACTTTGACATCTTCAAGCAACATTACGGAAGTAGTATTGCTTGAATTGGTGCATAAATGATGTGCTAATTTTAATAGTTTATGTGCTGAGTAATTCATTATTCATTAGGCCACATGTTTGTACTGTATTTGTTCCCTGGCCTTATTTTAAATGAGAGAAAAACTGTTTGAATAGCTCAAATGCATGTTTGTTTTAATCACAAGATGATGTTTGAGCTCATCTGCTCAATGACTGATCCACACACATTCAATTTCATTTCAGTGATGCATCACTGGGCCGTAATGGAAAACCATTAGAGTTGTACAAACCCTTAGCTGCTGTCTGTCTACACACCAGTCACAGGACCTTCCATTAACCCCTGTATTTACATGAAAACACGCATGCATCAGACCAGATAGACCGGAGAGGTTGATTCCATGTAGTGAGGCACATAAACAGAACTGAATTAAGGCCTAATGGTTGTGCATCGAGTTTGCCTTTAGGTTACAGTTTTAAATTGTCTAGTTTTTTCAAAGTCCTGTTAAGCTGGCAAATCATTTTGCTGTCAGATGGCAACACTGAAATGCATTGGCTTTAGCACAGGAAGTATGGCTGGCAGCACTGGACATAATGCACTCTTTCTCAGTGGAAAAATTCCTGGCATCATTTTTAAATCTGCGTCAAAGTCTTGCCATTTCTATTTGTCATATTAAATGTCTCGACTCATGCTGAAGGTCGCGTCTTCCTTTTATAGAAACTGTGGAATGCAATAATTGCTTCATTGAACTGACAATAAACTAACGTCTGAAAGGACAGGAAGTAGATGCCGGAATGTCACGTGGTGAAGCTGAAGTCGGCTGTTTGAGCTGGAGCGGCGGTGGAGGTGAAAGTCCTCAGATAAGGCGAGTTTCCTGAGTGGGGCTGGACTCTGATAAAACCACCCATCCTGAGGAGAGAGAGATGGAGGAAGGGAGAGACATTCTCATTGTTGTGGTATTTGGGAAATGCTTCCACAACGTCCAAAGTATTGCAACATCAGTCAGTCAAGGAAAGAAATCAAGGCTCTGTAGGGGAAAGAAAGAACAGGTGAAAGAGAGACTAAGATAAAGATAAAGATGTCAAATATTCAGGATTTATGGTTCCAAAGGTATCATCAGAGGAGAAAATATGTTGAACTCTGATCTCTCATACGCATGTCTGTGTGTGTATATGCATGGTAATATATGTATGTGATGAAGTAAGGCCATATTTTACAAATTTTTCTGCCTTTTTATTAGTTTTATTTTTAAAACCCCTAAAATTTTTCTCTTGCACCAAAAACTGTAGGAATGCAAACTTGTGGTTGGTAAGATTTTTTTTAATGTTTTGTTTGTTTGTTTTTTAATCAGTTAAGCTCATCAGGCTGCATTGGCTCCATTTGTGTGATCAAAAAAAATAAAAAAAATAAATACACACACACACACACACACACACACACACATACATACATATATATATATATATATATGTGTGTGTGTGTGTGTGTGTGTGTGTGTGTGTGTGTTATACAGTTTTATTTCTGTTTTGTAATTTAAAATGTTATTTATTCCTGTCTGTGATAGCAAAGCTGAATTTTCGGTACTCTAATACTCTAGTGTCACATGATGGTCCTTCAGAAATAATTTGCTGATTTGATGCATTGATGCATAATTCTTGGTATTGTCACACGAAAACAGTTGTGCTGCTTAATATTTTTGTGGAAACAGTGATATATTTTTTTCAGGATTCTAGACAGATAAATAGAAAGTTTGAAAGAACAGCATTCATTCTTTTGTAATATTGTAAATGTCTTTAGTGTCAATTTTGATCAATTTAATGCAGCCTTGCATTCCGAATATAATTAATTAAATAAATAAAAAAATCTTACCGACTCCAAAATTTTGAATGGGAAAGTGTTCTTATACTAATGTGCCAATTGTGCTGTTTTCTGTTATATACCCCCCTTAAGTAATAAAAAATACTAGTCACTGTTAAAATGTAAATTTCGTGGCCTTTCCCATAATCTCACAAAAGAATGAATCATCTCTCATCTTTGCTATACGTCAATCTCTGAGTCCTAAAATATAACTTCAGTTGCACGATTTTCCTTTCTTGACTCTCCTTGCTGCACAGGGTTTAATAATAGCACCAAGTCCCCACAGAGCCAGAGAACCAGGCCAATGCAGTCCAAAGAGTCAGCTCCGCCCTCTTGTGGCAGGTGCATATTATAACAAGCGTCTACAAGTGAGGGCATCAACCTGCAGGGGTCCTCGTGAAACAAGAAGAGAGAGAAAACAGAACTGGAACAAGTACAAAAAAAAAAAAAAGGAAAATCCTTTAAACAACTAGTAGAGCTAAACAGAGCATGCTCAGTGCCGCTGTGCTTTTCAGATGTGTGTGTGCATGCAGGCAGAGGGAGACAGAGGGGTGTGTGATGGTTTGCTACTGAGCGGGAGAGGGAACGAGTCAGTGGGGACCAGAAACACGGGCTGAGCTCCAGTGGCATGGCAGGAAGGATGGAAGAGGGACAGTGAAGTGGATCCAGGCACCACCAGCCCATATAGGGATGCTGCTAACACTACTGTTCTATCTGCGAGTGAAAGGTACCTTTGTACGCCGTACACAGAGACAGAGAGAGAAAAATAGGATGGAAAGATCAAATGGACGAAGAAAAAAGACAGAATGGCTAAAGAGAAGGGAAATAATTGCACTGTTTTGTTTTATATGATGGATTTTGTTCCTTTTAAAGGGATAGTTGACAGGAAAATTACAGTTCTACCTCATGTTGTTTCTGTGTGAAACACAAATTAGATGTTTAGCAGAATGTCCAAGCTTTCAGGATTGCAATGACATGAGGGTGAGTAAACACATAGAAATGCCATTTTTGGCTAAAAGTCCTCTCTCTCTCATTTGGTCCTTTATTTAACTGTCCTCTTCGCAGAGAGTTTTCAGTTAGCTCATGGTCTGCTTTCACTGACGTAACAGACCTTTAACAGCGGCACGGTTTCTACATGACTGCAATATCACGTCTTTGTAATTTCAGGTCTTTAATTTTTCTTTCACTCGGGTTGACACGATTTATCATCAAACATTTTGCATTTCTTCCCTCTATGAGAGTTCAATAAGGGTTTCCTTTTGAGTTTACCTTAATGTGTCACCAAATTCTATTTAATCTGAAAGCTGTATTGACATGTATTGACTTGTATCGTATTTGAGATTTGCACCATTTGAGAGTGAGTTCCTTTGCATTAAAATGTCTATTTATAGATTTGGTGTCTATTTTTAGTGCATAGCGCAATAATAGTTCCTCAGGGCTCTGTGCGCTGTCTGTTTTTGTTTCAAAGCAAAATGACGTTGACAGATTGTTTGTGCGTGCTGGAAGCTTAGTGCATTGTGCTTAGCAAAGATTGCTAAGGGTTGTGTATTGTAGTGGTTAAAGCTCAGGGTTAGTAATTAGAAAACCATAAGCCATCACTATTATACTCTTGAATGCTGCGCTTAACCACAGTTTGCTTGCCCCTGCAAATGGTGATGCCGGAATTCTAGGGTTGTTGTTAGTGTTTTGATGTGTGGTTGCTAAGGTGTTCAAACGCTAGTGGTTTTAGTGTGTTTAGTTGCAATGCACAGAGGTATAAAAATGATCTGAAGAGTAGATGTTCAGTCTGTCAATGCACACAGTTGACTGAGGCTTCTACTTGGTCATAAAAGCTGTTGTTTTACATGTCTGTCTGCAGTTTTGTGCTATATACTCATACAGGTTTGAAATGATGACAAGATTTAAATTTTTGGGTGAACTATTCCTTAATATTTTTGAAGAAACCGTGATATTTTTTTAATAACATTTGATGTATAGAAAGTTCAATAGAACAGCATTTATTTGAAATATAATTTTGTAAAAACTGATCTGATGATCTGAAGTTCATAGTGTATTTTGAAGGCAACTTTGTGTGAAAGCTATGGTCATGTGGCAAAACATAAATATTCTAGGATGAGGAATTAGTTCCAGATTTGTACATGTGTGTTTTACTTTTTTCTGAGTGTGTTTAACATTTCAAAGACTTTATCATGTGTGTACACTCAGCAGTGGGGTCTCATGGGAGTGTTGTTCTCTCAAGAGTGAAGCTTTTTTGTTTGCTTCACTCTTGATTACCTAAAACTTCTTTATTCTGTAAACCTCACATTTATACTCGTTATGTAATACTAGACTTGTACTAATGCAGCGCACATGGCCGCAGGCACAATTCTGGTCTCAGGGTCATCTCAACGGTGACGACACAAGAGACTCACTTTTGGGGAACAGTGACATTATAAACCTTTGAAGCTCTGAATGAGGTATTTTTAAACTTTTAAAAACATCCCGAGGAGCCATAAGTTCATTATTGATGAAGAATATGTGTTCAGTTCATACATAAGGGAATAAGAAAGAGATTGGCAGACCAGTGAAGGAGAGGCTCAAAATGAGGCGACTAAAATCAAAGAGCTGCCCGCAAGCTCTGCCATTTCATCCTGGATAACTCCGATGAGCTTGAAGCAAAGGCTGCCACTCTGATGTCAAATGTTTTAGGCTTTTCTATCAGCAAAAATTTCAGGAGTCACAAAAAATGTTTCCATAAGCTAGGCAGTTGCTGAAATCTCTCTAGACTGCATATCTTGGACTCACGACTGGTCTGACACACAGACACAAGATAACAATCTATGTAACTTCTACAGCATTTCATAATGCATCACAAAAGTTCAAAGAAATTTCAGGGAAAGAAAAGCATGAAAGATGAAATTTCAGAGAAAGACAAGGGTGACAGATGAAATGTGATATGATAGATAGAACTATGAGTGTGTCTTTGTGTTATGCAGTGTGTATGTGTTTGCTTGAGGCTTTGCAGACACATTGTGACCTTAAATAGCTCAGAAACTGTGATTCGTTCTTGATTGGGGAATTTATTTGCACTGTATGATTCAGTAGAAGTATCAGCCTGAGACTAAAAGACCCATGAAATTGCTTGACAATTCTAGTTTATTCATCTCATAATTAAGTTTTTTCCCCCCTTTCTTTTTCTTTATCATCATCTTTTATATGGTATTTTATCTCTGACTTTGCTGTTTCTGAAGTCCTGTGGGGCACAGGTGATAATAACTGATTTAAGTGGGATTTAACTAGTCAGCTTTTGTCCAGCTGCATTCTGAATAGTTTTAAGTGTTTGATGTCTCTTTTGTATTTATTCTATAATATGTTGGTTGCGCACAGAGTCAAATATGCTGTATTATGTTTATGCAAATATGTTGTGTAGGTGCCAGGTGTCACAATGTTCTTTAAGGCTTGACTCACTGATTGTCTACAGTGAAGCCGTGTGTGTGTTTGGCTTTGGTCCAGCTAAACCCACACACTCTGTGTGAAATGTACAGATATACTCCCGTCCCACGCGAGAGCAGATCAGAGGGGTTACATCACAGCGAAATGTGGCAGCAGTCAAGGAGGAAGCGTATGAGGGAAAATGTGTTGTGATCTGATTGCTGTGACATTGTGGGAGACTTCAAAACAGCGTTAAACCAATACGATTGCATACTTAGAGCGCTCTACAGGAATTAGAGGCATGTGTGTGTGTTTGGGGTGAATGGGAAGTCTTGTGCCGCACACTTGCTCCCAAAGTAATCAAATTTTGTCTAATCTTCTGGAATATGACACGGCTGATAAATTAACTTCCTTTTAATTTAAGTACATACTTCAAAGTACCCTATTCACAGCAATGTTATTTGCCTTGGGGCGGTTTATGAAACTCCTCCCTGTCAATTAACACAATACGTTAATGTCTGCTGCTGAAATTAGCATCTCCTCTCGGTGGGCTACTGCTAACACGCTCTTTGTCATTTTCTCAGCTGCTGCTGTCCCCATTATGTGCTAAAATATTATTTTCAGGGGCCATATCCTACACTTTTATGGCATTGTTTTTCGTATTCAGTCTTTCTGACAAGCTTTAAAAAAGTACAGTAGCAAAATCTGTCAGTTCTCATATTTGTGTAAATGACCTCTGCCATGATTGGATAAACGGTGTGCATGCGAAATCATTGACAAATCTTATTTAGTTATCTCAGAACAGCCTCTTAGCAAGTTCACAAAGCAGTCTGGCATGAAATGTACCATACAACTGTGTTTGCCTTCCAAAGAGTGAGGAAAATCCTGTTTTCAATGATATGGCCACTTCAGATTGTTTTACTTGAGGGCACCATAAGTCAAGTAAAGGTCATCTTAAGTCCTGATCTTCTCAGGAAGCTCTAAAGTCGTGGGTGTAACTGTTGCCAGATTTTGTTAATAACTGACTTCACAACGCTGTTAGAGATTTGAAATTTGTTTCTGGATTTATTTGTCGATGGCATTTTTATGCAAAGATATCACTGCAGTTTTTTCATTTATTTATTCACTCACTCAAATATTTATTTATAATAATATTGAATTGAACTGAATTATTTTTTAACCTCACTGGCAAGTAGTGTTCTTGTTTTAAACATAAATCTTAAAATGTATTTAGATTAATGCTCAAAACAAGAAATAATTTTCCAGGTAAGAAAACTGAACTAACTAACTAAACTAACATAAAGATATGACTTACTTTCTTCTGCTCAACACAAAAGAAGATATTTTGAAGAATATTGATAATAAAACAGTTTTCTTTCTCATTGACTTCCATTGTATTACTTGTCTATAAGTCAATGGGAACCAAAACTGCTTAGGTGCCAACATTTTATATATATATAAAATGTACCACAGAAGAAAGAAAGTCATACAGTTTTTGAACAACATGAGAGTGAGTAAATAATGACAGAATTTTCATTTTTGGTTTTTTACGTTTCAGTCTATGCATTTGGCAGTCTTTGATTTGCCTTGCATTTCAGGTACACATTTACATTTTATTGGTTCTTCGTTTTAGTTAAATTTATAATTAAGATGTAATTCATAATTAAATGTTTTGTTTTAAGGATTTTAAATAAAAGTTTACTTGAAAACAAGACAAAATACTGATGAAAAAAAGTATTTTTGCAGTAAAGCCTCTCTGAGAAGAGTCATTCTGAATTGGCCAAGAACAGAGGAGTCAGTGTTTCACTGTTCATGTTCAGGTCTCGGTGGCCAAATATAAGGGCCCTTGTACAGAGAGTGCTGAATTGTTCTGCTCCTGCTGCATTCCAGCTGCGCGCTTCTGTTCCAGCCGTTCATTCAGCTCCAGTCCCAATGCGTGCTTTGATCCTACACACCCTCAGCACAGCAAAGGAAAGCCCCCTTTATCATCTTCCTGCCGGCCCAACCAACAATGTGTGGAAGTGAGTCAAACCCATTTTAACTGGTCCTGCTCTCTGAGCCTCCTGCCTTTACACACTCACCAGACAAAGACCCTCACAGAGGACGTTCAGTCCTGGTTGGATCTTTCTGGGGTCAGCGTGGCACGCCATGGCGGGCTTCTGCGTGTCTATCCAGGACTCGCACGGTGCAACTCTACCTTTCGTGCCGTTGTGTTCCCTCGTTGTGGTTCCTCTGACCGGAGGAGGAGGTGGAGGAAGAATGTGGGGTGACGCAACACTGGTGTGCTCTCCGACTGTCGCAGGAGGTATCCACAGCACTTATCTTAGCATGGGGAGAGGGAAGTGAAATGGAAATTAAAATAATAGTTTTTCAAGACTTTTTTTCCTCTGTTGTAAAACTGCCTGGCTGCCTAACTGAAATGAAACATCACAAGTGACTGATTTGAAATAATTTGGAATGCGCTACATATGCAGCAACTTTGAGCAAATCGCATGGGAGATGATGCGATACTCTACTCTGATAAGCTGATCTACACTGCAAAAAATCTGCAGTATTTTGTCTATTTTTCAGTTGAAATATCTTAAAATCTTTGAAACTAAATAAATTGACTTGAGAAGCAACATTGAGTAAGATATTACAACTTGTTTGCAGAGAATGTGTCTTTAATATGAATGTTTTTTGCCTTAATGCACTGGCAGATTTTTTTTCTCCACTTGTTTTGAACTTATTTCTACTTCAGACAAGTGAAAAAAAAATCTGCCAGTGCAGTATGACTAAATGCATTCATATGCAATATGCGATCTTTGAAAAAAGTCTTAATTTCTAATGCAGCATTGCTTATTAAAAAATCATCTTCTTTAAAGGATGTTTGTATATTTAAGTTGGAAAAGAAGTAAAAAATTACTAATTAAAACCTCATTTAGAAGTCTTTTTTTCATATCACAAAATTTTGGGCTAAAATGAGTTATTTTCAAGTAATTTATTAATTTCAGTAATGTGTAAGTGTATTTATCAATATTTGCCTTGTTTTCTTTGCAATTTTTTCACTGAACTTGTTGCCTATACATATACATACATACATACATACATACATAGTATGTATGCATGTATGTATGCATGTATGTGTATGTATATGCATGCATGCAATTACCAATATTTGCAAAGTAAATGAATAGTTTTTTCCAGCAAAGATGATTAAATTGATCAAAAGTGACTCTAAAGACATTTACTTTACATTGGTTCCAAATAATATAGTTTAAATAAATGCTGTTGTTTTGAACTTTATATTAAACAAAAAATTGATATCTATATTTGTGCTACAGTATGTAATTAGGAACAGCCATTGCAACAGAAAAACGTCTGTGATTTGACTGGGTTTTGGGACACATAACAGTCTCATTGTGGATTCAGCAGAGATCAACTAAGACAAAACAATCAGCTAGATTTAGATAACGTATTTAGCCTCGAATTAAATTTAATCCTGTCTTCTTTTCATGTTGTTCATCTACGAACGTGAGATGGGTTCTGATGTGTAGATGAAGTTTGATTATTCTATAACTCCAGTTCTTACTCTTTTCATCGCCAGAAGCAGATATTCAATGCAATCCAGTGCAGACTTTCCGGCTCCAAAGCCATTGTTCAATTTAAGGTCAGAGATCTGGATCACTGCCATGATACCTGCAGTCTCGCTGGAGCTGCATCAATTCTTTTTAACTTAGCCTACCATTAATGGTACATTTGTCTCGTATTTCATCTAGTGGAACGTTCACAAGTGTCTTGGAAAGCCCTCTGATGCATTATTGTCATTAGTGTTAAAGATGCACAGAATAATTGTTAAGTTTATTTTATTGCTCAGTTCAACAGTGGTATTAGATTTTATTCTGAGATTTCTGACAATTAAAAGAATATGCAAAAGTGTTCAGTTTATTATACATAAAAAAACATAAATGATTCCATTGCATATGTATTTGGGACAATTGAAATTTAGCTCAGGAGCATTCATATTGCTTGTAGATGTTACTACACTTTGAGTGAATTTATCCTGTGTCAAACTCAGTTGAATGGGTGTGATTTGGAACGGCACACACATCTTAATAAAAGGTCTAACAGCTGAAAATGCATATCAGAGCAAAAACCAAGCCCTGAGGTCAAAAGAACTGCCTGTAGAGCTCAGAAACAGGTTTGGTGAAGCCACACATCTGGGGAAGAGTTCAGAAAAAAGTCTGCTGCATTGAAGGTTCACAGAATCATGTAGCCTTCATTATCCATAAGGGAAGACGTTTGAAACAACTAGAACTCTTCCTAGAGCTGGCCTCCTGGCCAAACTGAGCAACTGATGGAGAAGGGCCTTGTCTAGACTGGTGACCAAGAAGCTGATGGTCACTCTAGTTGAGCTCCATGATCATATATGCAGATGGGAGAAACCTACAGAAGGACAAACATCACTGCAACACTCCACCAATCTGGCTTTATATCAGTGTGGCTAGACTCAATCTTCTCCTCAGTGAAGACACATGAAAACCTACTTGGAATTTGCAAAACAGCACCTAAAGGACCCTCAGACTCTGAGAAACAAGATTCTCTGGTCTGATGAACCTCAATTCTAAGCATCATATTTGAAGGAAACCAGCTCTGCTCGTCACCTGCAGAGTACCATCCAAAGAGTAAAGTGTGCTGGTAGCAGCCTCATGCTGTAAGGCTGTTTTTCAGGGACTGGGAGACACATCTTGCACATCATTTTGCACACATATATATATATATATATATATATATATATATATATATATATGCAAAATCCTCTTAGTCTGCCTGAGATTTTTTATTTTTATTGAGCATTTTTATCAGGCTTCTATGTTTAGGATCAGTAATTCCACTTTAATGACAATGAAAAGGTTTTTAGTCAGTTATTGAATGCCTTATTTTCAAAAATGTCCAAATTTATTTTCATAGGAGCCTGAAAAATGCTTATTTAAAAGAAAAACCTCATACGGACTTAGTTTTTTTGCATCTGAAGTCTTCATATATTTACTTGAAATATATTTTATATGTACATATGAACACTGCCATTCAAATGTTTGGGGTTGGTAAATTTTTTAAAAACTCTCCTCATCCAGACTGCATTTATGTTTTTTGAAAATCATTATTATTTTATAGTTTTACAAATTAAAATTACTTTTTAAATTTAAATTGTAATTTATTATTGTGATGGCAAATATGAATTTTCAGCAGCAATTACTCTAGTCTTCAGCGTCACATGATCCTTCAGAAATCATTCTAATATGCTGATTTGGTGCTCAAGAAACATTTCTTATCATCATTTATTACCATTATCAGAGTTGAAAATGTTGTGCTGCTTAATATTTTTGTGCAAATCATGGTACTTTGTCAGGATTTTTTTTTAAATTTATTTAGTAGAAAATTCAAAAGAACAGCATTTGTTTAAAATAGATTTTTATTGTCATGCTGTATGTAACACCTGTCCTACTCATTATAGTCATAATCAGAGAACATATGATCTGGACAGCAGTCATAGGACGCCTGTCATTTGTCTTCTGGCAGCAAAGATGAAAGATGACTGTGTGTGATTGAGTAAAGAACAGTCTGGCATGATTCCAGCTCTGATTGACAAGGTCAAATGAATATGTTAAGTGCACTGTGTGTGTGTGTGCGGTCACAATGATGACTGATAACAACTGACTTGACTAAGTAGCGTTGTGTGATCACTTCTCAGCTGTGCTAATTCAGTTCGGTGTGGAGAATGCCATTGTAGACTCTATTCCAGTCGTGCTTATACCCTTGGGTGCAGCGTCGCCCTCCATCCACTGAAGCAAGGGCAGATTTCTAATGACGGGTGTAGGTTCATGAGCATGCTCTGACTGAGCAGTTGGTGTCACCGGTTAAGTGCAGCCGCTAAAGAGACAGGGGCAATTAAAGACAGCAGGGATGGAGAATGAGAGCACGGTTATGATTAGAGTCATTCACAAGTGCAAAAGATCACCGTCATTTTCCTTATTAAACCGTCATATTGTATGTACAGTAAGTGCTGATGTCTGTGATGAATGTTTTCACCCTGATGATTTTTCCATGCATTTAACTTCCGTAGTGTAATGCATTTCCAGGTGAAATAGAATTTCAGTGGGAAATAATGTTTGGATATAACTTAGTTTTACCCATCAGGGTTTGATTGAATCATGAAATGTATTATAGGCCATGATGTTATTGCTTAATATTATTTGTCCCCGCCAGTGTGACCTTGAATTTGTCTTTAGAAAAGAAAAGTCATTTCCGAGGTGGAGAAATTTATTAAATACCAAATGAAGTAAAAGGATGAATTTTGTATCTGTTTTTCTGATACATTGACTATAAGGTTATGGTCTGGAAATGTTTCATGGTAACTTCTCAAGAACATGTTTAATATTGTTATTAACTTAAAAATATTATTGAATAATTTTACACTTGTGGTGTTTCTGATCAAAAATGTCTGGCTTACAAAATATTGATTGTAAATCTTTCATTATACTATCACCAAATCTTGGATTCAGTATTTTTGTCAACTTGTTTTCTTTAATTAAGCACAGGTTTTATATTTCTTTTTGTAACTGACTGATCATTGATCTGAGTTTATGCACCACAAATAATATACCTTTTTTTCACTCAAAAACTGAGGTGCATAAGCTCAGATCAATGAGGGTTATTAGGGTTGTGCCAATAGACGATAGTATCGTGTATCAATGATAGTCAGAGATATCGCCTGTGGCTGATGCCTTTGACGGTAGCAAGATGATGATGATGATGATGATGATGATGATTATTATTATTATTATTGTTGTTGTTATCATCATCATCATCATCATCATTAGGCTAGTAATACTATATAATTAATATTAGGGCTTATTTGTTCCATCATATTTCTTTTTACGCGTTTTTACAGTGTCTTACAGTGTTATAACCAATCACACACGATTCCGTTGAGTTTATGAATGCAGTGGCCAAACAGAGGCATTTAGATGAGCCATCTCTAAAATAAATTTGTTGTTGAGTGCACACGCAGTGATGTTCTTTGACAATGTAAATGTTCTTTGCACGTTTTCTGTAGCTGCTGTTTGAATAACTGAGGAAACGTAAGCATTATAATTAGTAACTTACGATGTTTCTATTAAATTGTTATCATAGTAAATACAAAGTCAGTCATATTAAAAATATTTTAACATTAGGCTGCTTTTTTGCTTACATAAACGCACAAACAGGAAAAGAAAAACACTATAAAGGCCCTGATATGCTCATTGCGAAGTTTTTTTCGTTCTTCATTTTGAAATACCTGAGCAGCGGTTTACTGTTAGTGAACATCCTGATGCTGCTGGGAGCCATGTTTAGATGAATGTGTAAATACAGTGCCTTGCAGAAGTATTCATTTTTTTTGTACGTTTTATGTTGCAGCCTTACGTTAAACTGCTTTAAATTACCTTTTTTTCCCACAACAATCTACACTCCACACACCATAATGACAAAGTAAATAACTTTTTTTTTTAACATCCTTGCAAATTTATTATACATAAAAAACATAAATGATTCCATTGCATAAGTATTCTTATCTGGGACAGTTGAAATTTTGCTCAGGAGTATTCAAATTGCTTGTAGATGTTACTACACTTTGAGTAAAGTTATCCTGTGTCAAATTCAATTGAATGGGTATGATTTGGAATGGCACACACATCTTAATAAAAGGTCTAACAGCTGAAAATGCATATCAGAGCAAAAACCAAGCCCTGAGGTCAAAAGAACTGCCTGTATAGCTCAGAAACAGGTTTGCGTGAAGCCACACATCTGGGGAAGAGTTCAGAAAAAATTCTGCTTCATTGAAGGTTCACAGAATCATGTAGCCTTCATTATCCATAATGGAAGACGTTT